>QVNW01000084.1:0-85012 GCA_014825475.1 Pseudomyrmex flavicornis
GTATTTCCGCACAACATCTTGGAATCGGCTTTCATGACCGTATTTATTTCGTTAGCATTTCACGAAGCCGTAATTTATCAATTGTTTAATAAATTACTCTATTTACTTCTTTTTTTTTATATCAGATATAAAAGAATCTGTTCTCATATATGTATATGACAGTGTTCTCTTTAAGAATTTTATGACAAACAAAACAAATTTTTAAAATTTTACGTGAATATCATAAAATACTTTTTTTCGCAAAATGCTTTTCGTCTTTTTCTAAAATATTTTTAACAATAGTGCTTGACATAAAAAATGAAGTGCAAAAAACTAGAAGGTGAGGTCACGAAGGAATACAAGGTTTACATAATGCCCAATCGAGTTCCTTTCAAAAAAGAGAGTCTAAGATTGAGGAAGTCCAAGAATGGTTATATAGACGGATTATAATTGCTTTTTTTCGAGTTTACGATCAATATGTTTACTATCAATATATAATATATTTTCTTCACTTGGCAAACTAATGTTTATACTTTACTTGAATTTCAAATAACAAATTTAATGTAACTTACAATATCGACTCATATGCATATTTTAAAAACTTGCAGATTTTACAAAACGCAATATATTATTGTATGTTATACATTGATTCTATTTTTGCGCCTCGTAAAATAACTTCTAAACTGCTGGTCGTATCATCAGAGGAATACACGAGCACGCTGCTTACAGCTAGGAGGCAAATGTTGTTTTCTGTCGTTTTTCAATCGATGTAAAATGTTATTTAAATTAAACGTAACACACTATCCGAGTAAGTATAACATCGTCGTGAAGCAACAGCGTAGATTATCTTTGCTAGAATAAGCCTTGCTTCCTAAGACTCTCGGCTAAAGGCCGTTTTCATGCCCGTTATTTAAGATTACTCCCAGGAGCCTGTCCCGCAATTTATAAAACTCATAATGGACTCCCCTAGGCGTTACCTTCTGCCGACGTATAATGATTACACGAGTGCCCGTGACGGCGAAATAGGAACTCGCTGGGGTTACATTTAACGACTCTCCGCGCACTCTAAATCCGACTGACGCGTTCTATAAGATGAGCCACAATTTGTACGACTTAGATCATTTAATGTAAGACAATATGTAAGATAAGTTACGGATATGTGAAAACTTATTATATTACTTTTTTATTTGAAGAAAATGGTTTAGCTTTATATTTTTATGTAATTTTTTAATTAGTATTAAAATATTAAAAAATTAGTATTAACAAATATACTTATAAGATATATATATATATATATATATATATATATATATATTCTTGCATGTGTAATATTACGGAGACTGTCATATAAATTTTATTATCGGTAATATTCTTAATTACATTTTTCAATAAACACATTTTTCTATTTTCGTTCAATTAGTGCACAGTCAAGCCGAATAGAAATTGAACTATTTCCTGCGCTGCGCGATTATTAAAAACCATCAAGCTCATAAAACATCCTTTATCTCTCACGCGCGGACACTTCTCCGTTACTTTTCTTTGCCAGTTGTTTTTCAGCACAAATAAGATACATTTAGTATGAAAAGAAGCTCACAGTTTCGCGGTCCTTATTTCTCTCGTAGTACGCTTGACATATCGCTCTGACGTTACCGCTTTATTACTCAATAATTCGCGAACGAAAGCCATTGTTTCGACCGTGAATTACCATTGATATCGTGGCCATTCTTTTCGAAGTCCATTGTGTTCGGAAAAAACACGGAAGTGGAATGCGCATTATATTATGTATCAGCGCGGACAAAGAGATATTGCAGCGAAAAATTTTCGCTATTGCGTATTAAGCGTGTAAAACAGCAGCGAGGTGAATACTATAGAGTTAATATAGACTTTTTGTTCTTTCGACGCCTAAATTGTTAACTTTCGCTCGCAACCTTGTTCCAGATCCGAAATAGATCGGCATCGTAATACACGTTGTGTCGTGTACGTCCGCTCAGTATCGACGTGCGGTAATTTACGGTTACAACCGCTTCGGTTGGTGGACCAAGTTGAAGTTCCGCCGCAACGTGCCGCAAATTTACGCGATACACGCTCTCTATGTTGATACAGGCTGCTCTCAGAAATATCGACAAAATGGTAGGTTGTTAATATGTTCTTAGTTCAACTTAACTTGTTTTTAGAAATTATTTATGGATTATTTGTGATCGAATTCGTCTTTCTGGAGTCACTTCTACAAATACAATGAAGTTATACTTGACGCGTGCATAAAATGAAAATGAAAAATTTATCTCAAACTTTGAGATAAAGAAATAGATGAAGAAAAGGATACTTGCTCAACAAACGTATTACAAATAAAAAGTATTGTGATTAAAGTCATTCGGATTTTTGCCGGATACCACTTATAGAAATCGCAAGAAAAGGACAATCGGTTTATTTTCCGCATACACTCGACACATCGGTTGACATGACCTTATTAAGCAATAATTTGTGAACGAAAGTCGTTTCTCTACTAACTCCGAGCAGGGAAGTGTTGAGAGCGTTGTTTTCGTTTCCGCGCGCCATCTTTCTTCTTTCTAAAATCCATCTTTACTGGGAGAGGGAGAGAAGCACAATGCACTCTTGGCTCAATTCATTAATGATTGCATATAATCCGTTCGAGCGGAAAGAGATGTATATACAAGGCAATCCCGTAAAGTCGTTGGAAGTAGTAAAGTGTCGCCTTTGGCCAGTCTCAAAGACGCCATTATCTTTCCTTCTCCTACAATAATCCATTGTCACGCTTTTAATGCGCGGCGCAGTTTTGCCGCTTTTCTCGTCGTTGTCTTATCTCGTATTCTTCTTCGCCGAGACTTATTTATCGTAAAAGCGCATTCTCGTATACAAAAAACGCGTTATATTTCTATATTATTAATCCAATTTTGACAATAATATTATATAACGAACAGCGTGTTTCTTTATAAAAAAGTGATAAATTTACAGAAGTACATATATAATATAAAAATCAATCTATCAAATAAAAATATCACGTACTTTATTATTCTACATTGAGTGTGTACAATTAAGTAGAATATGGAACAATCACGGTATATATTGCGGTATATATGTATATATATATATATATATATATATTTTGAACACATAATATATTTTACATACAAACAGATTGATTTATTGGTCGTATCATTTGGAAAAGAGAATAATAACAAACGAATCAGCTATAGTGATCATTAATTCATTACAAACATCAGAGCGCATAATAATCGTCAACTAGTTGCAACATTGATTTTGATCTCAAATAAAGATACAACATAATTAACATTGCAATGATATTGTGCGAGCTCAATTACGGGACTGACAATAAAACGGTGTATTAACAAACACGCGCTCCGCTCGCTGTGGAAGATACGCTAAACGTTCACATAAAGTAGCGATATTTACGAAAGTATTGCCGTTGGCCAGTCGTAATGGCGCCATTTGCTTTAATGTTTCTTTTTACGCCTGCTCTTTCTTTTCCTAAACGATGCTATAATCATGTCGCGCTTTTTCAATGGAAAAAAGAGTTCGAAATTATTCCTCACAAATCGCACATAAAGATCTGGAAAATTCAATGACGAAAAAATTTTTAATAAGACACTTTTCTTGTCAAAAAGTCGATCATTGTTGTCTCATTTAGTACTTTCTTTATCATCTTTTTATATTACTTTTTTAATTTCTTACAAAATATAAGCATTTCATTTGTACATTGAATCATATTTCAAAATAAACTGTAGCAACAATATCATACATTACTGAAAACCTTTAACTCTTATTACAAGCAAAGAATTAGTGTTTATGAAGTACATTTGGAGCGCGAAGTGATTAAAAGTTAATCGATGTAGCTCTTCAATAGGCGGCTGTTTGTGAAAGAAAGCAAAGGAAAGTTAGAAGGCTCTTTATAGGGCACACGTGCCGGTACGTGTCATTAATATCGAGTAACTCGAAAAGTCTCGCGTTGGGCAAGATATGGTGGCGCGACACGTTTCGTGCTGCAACTTCTGTGGCGAAGAATGTCGGGAAGTGATCCGTTTAGCGTGGAAACTTAATTTGCGAAAGCCTCTGGGACATGAGCGAGATACCTTTAATTCTCTCTCTCTACGCTACCCGTCGCTTTGTCGGAGCACGGTGGTCGCGCGCCAAAAAAAGATAAGAGATTTAAGAGATAAAACAAAAGCGGGGAACGGAGTTATTTATTTCAAGTGTGACTGTGCATGGAGTGAGAAAGCACTGTTAATATCTGCAAGAAAAGCATTCGTCGCGAATAATAGTTAGTTAGCTGACGATAAGTAGAAGCGTACAAAGTTCGTTGTATCTTGTTATAAAAAACTTCCTTATATCACTTTGCGTCATTTTTTAAAATTTACTCTTTTGGAGTAAATGCGATGTGGAAACGCAATTTGCAATTTCGACGTGGAACTTCAAAAGCGAGTGGATTCTCGCAGAATCGTGCGGTTACTACGTCGAAGTTCCAGCTGTCGAGTTTTCCACCGAAGCGAGTGTGACTTCGTCAACTCCCGATATAACTCCCTGTGACAGCTCGCGGAAGTGGCACGGAATCAAGTTCGAGAGGCGCATCTAGTCTCGCATACGCGGGAGATAACTTTGTGCACGAAAGGCAAATGGCGACAGCGAGCTGGAAATGGATATGCGTTTCACGTAGAAAATGCGGGTGTACTTGGATAGATAGATATTCGGGCAAGTTTGCCTCTCTCTCGACGAGGTCGCCGGCTTCCACGATTCCGGAAGTCGTTGTGTGCTTTGCGTGTACACATTGCCGATAACAAGCTTCAAACTAGAAAAAGGATTTTTCTGCAGGTTCATGAATCTTGTTCTCTTTTGCAGATGACTCTTACATGAAGAAGTATTGTTTCTCAATAGATATGTAATATCTTTTTCTCACACAAATTAATCTGATTTTTTCGATGTGAAGCTGATAAATGTAACTTTTGTGAAAGAAGTTCGAGTTAAAGTAAAATACGATGAAGAGTTATCCAGCGTGCACTAGATAATCTCAAAAAGTATATAATAAAAGCGATGAGCTTAATTGTACAAAGCATTTCGTAGCTTTGACCGGATAATCGCGATTTTATTTTGTGCAATACGAATCTGTTTTGAAATTTTGAAAGATAGCGATATAATAACGTAATATATTCTTTATAATATGTATACGATAGAGTTATAGACAAATACGTACTTTCAGAAATTGCAATTGTCGCACAGTGATTAATTGCTTGAGCAGAAACAGTCAACAGACCTATTGCGTTGATGACAGATTAATTGCCCTTTCAACTCCAATAATGCGATCATTGTAGTGCGATATTAAAGACGTCACTCAAATTGAAGAATCGCCGACATTCATTGTTCTTTCGAGGAGCTCATTGAGGGCACGTTTAAACCAAATTAATGTCAGCTTTGTCGCGCAGCTTTTCAATCTACAGTTTAATTTTTGCAAGGGAAAATTTCTCGCAAATGTCTGGAAAATAAAATTGTTAATGAAAAACTGTAATTTAAAAATTGCAGAGAAAATATATTTTTTTTATACATATTTAGTATATTATATATATAACTGTACATTTTAGTATTAAATTCTACTTTTTACTTTTATTTGCATAAACTTCTATTCGATCATCGACAGAATCGAAGATTTGTGAATTGTAAAGTCTTTAATCGAAATCCAACAGATTATCACGGATAGTCTTTCTGAGCAATTACGGACCGATACTCGCAACTCTCGCATGTAATTGCGTCTGACGCTTGGTACACTCGCGCTACTGCCGAAGTTTCAAACGAACGGTGAGCATAGCGTGTTTGCTGTCGCCATACAAACAAAATGAAACAGCATTCAGAATAGGAATTTGTTTGTACACAAGTACAGATATTTTCAATATCCGTATTATGGCAATTTAATAAATCAGTTATTATAATTATTTAATTACATTTATTTCAAATTAAATGTGTAAGTAGTAAATAATATTTATTCACAAGTACATAATAGCAACTACGTGAGAGAAATTAATATTCTATAATCTATTCTTATCTTTTATATAGGATTTGATATATTTGAAATACAAAACAATTAAATTTTATTTACATTTTTTTGTATATCATGAAACCAAATTTCATAGAATTTTAGCTGCATTCTATTTTGATGGTTCCAATCCTATAGCTACTGGTTGTCGAAACATTCGATATATCAATCAGGCGTTGCAATCAATTCGAGTAAACGAACGTCCATTTTTACGACGCCACTTTGATGAAAAAGGCTGAAATCGAATTGATAAATCTGCAATAACTTGGCTCGTTAACTGCATCAGATGTTGTTAGACGATGAAAACTTATATAACGTTGACACACAACGAGGAATAAATACAAAAAGTACTTCATAAAAATGAAAATAGATTATTATTATTATTATTATTATTTAAGAATTAAAAACAAATATTTTGAACAATACAATATATTTTTAGATATATCTGCAGTATTAAATTTGAAATATTTTCTTGTTCTGATGTTGTGTGTGTGTGTTTGTGTTCGTGTATATGTACATACATACATTTTATCAGCATTTATTATATTCTGCAAAACTTCTGACTTTATTTATCGATTGTATTATCGATATTGACTGCTGTGTTACTAAACGCTCGTTAAATATCGGGTTTTAGAACGGCGAAAATCATCTTTCTTATCCGAGTTTAAACAAACTCTTTCTTTGTCGAGTGCTTATCGAACGTTCGCTACGGAGATAATGTGATATTAAAAACTGGGTCTTATGAGACATTTTGTACACGCCGAGCTTCCAATGCGCTCATAACGTGGCCGATATTACGGAGCATAGCAAAGCTAACGAACTATCGCTAGTATAACTAGTCTGCATTATTACCGGCCCAGTGGTCTCGCGGCCTGAATGCGAGGGTTGCAAATGGGAGGTCCCAAGTTTGAATCCACACCGTCGGATTTTTCCGGGTCGGTCTCTTTCGAGTCGAGTTTATCGATTGAAAAGCGAACTGAATCGGGCTTCCGAATCAGCTTGGATCGTAGATATAGAAGTGGAATGTTGAAAAAAATATTGTAACTCTGAGAGGAATCAATTAAACTTCCTTATTAGTATTAACTAGTCTGCATTATTCAAAATAAAATTTTGTAAAATTGTAAATTTTAGTTTTATGACAAGAAAAGTTCTAAACAGAAGTAATATTTTGCTGAGATAAGTTATGATGAATAAAAGAAATTTACACACATGTGCTTCTTATTTCAATATTCACATCTTGCAGATTTTATGAACATTTTCAAGTTAACTTTGTCTATCTTACAAATTTCCGAACAACAAACGATGACAAAATATGATGTATTACGCGGGGCACAAATACAACTTGGATGAAAAATTACTTGTTGCTATAAATCATCAGATGTCAAAGCTTAACTTGTTATGGAATATTCCGATGAGACATTTCAGTATCTTAACACTTTGCTACGTATGAATATATATGGCATAAGAATTGTAATTACACACACACACACACATTTTATTATTGAACATAATGAATATTAAACTTTAAGAAGTTTTTAAAACATTTTTGTTGTTTTCTGTTTTTATAGCATATCTTTATATAAAAAAAAAAGAATCGAAGATTTTACTTTGCTTTTTGTTTTGTATATAATTTCAAAATATGAATTTTCCTCAGAGACTTTACTAGTTAAAAAATGGTTACTATACATTGCTATTCTTAAAGTAAATGTAAAATTAAATATGTTAATATCAGGTTTTCATCAACGAGTTTTGAGACTCTATTAACTTGATAAAAAGATCTTTTAATAAAATGGTTAAAGTTGCAGTCAGATAAAGTTTAGAACTAGTAACGTAAAGTTCTGGAGACTTTGGAGAAATACAGATAATTTTTTGCAAAACTGTTTTTCATGAGTTTGAAAAAGGTTTTACTTTTTTAATCTTGCTTTTTTTAAATTTACTTTGTGAAAATTATGTGTATCAAGATGTGTATATTATTGCTTAATTTTTTATTAGATTAATATTATATAGTTAACATGTATTGTGTTTTACATACCGATTTAACGGGAAGTGATGTACTTAAAAAGAGTATGATATACTTAAAATGTATAAAAATTACTATACCCAAAAAATGTATAAAATAAAAATATATGAAAATGATGTGGCTTTTTTAGTAGAAAATTTAATGAAAAGATCTACAAAGGAAGGAAAAAGGATAGCTATTCCGTTCGAATCGATGCGCTTGAGCGAACTGTTGGGGTAAAAGCACACCCTCGAAGCTCTTTGTCTTTCCTTTTTCGCTTTCACAATCCTGATATTTTAGCAAGCAGAAGACCAAGATGGTTGACTTGTGAAATATGGTTAATCTAGCGGAAGTTATTAGATTCACCCTTCACAAAGGACAAAGATCGATTCCTAAAAAAAGTTCTTTTACATAAATATTTTATAAAAATACTCTCTCAAAACGGATTATGCAAATATGAAGTATTCTAACGGCACAAATTTGTGTCATGTTTTTAAATATTTAGGAATATTATTTTTTTCATTTTTCCTTTCTTCCCTTTCTCTCTCTCTCTCTCTCTCTCTCTCTCTATCTATCTATCTATCTATCTATCTATCTATTTATCTATCTGTTTCTTTCTTTCTCTTTGTTTTTCTGGAACAGACTTGGATAATGTATTAAAGAAAGAAAGATTATATTAAAATATAATATTGCGTGTGTGTTGTATGATGTAAAAGAATGTAATATTTTATTAAATTTTTCACGTGTACATACTTCTAATTTTTGAGTAATGTCTTCTCAGATGGGCAATTTGATCGTTGTTCAGGAAGTTTAGATTATCCAAGAAGCGGAAACGTGATAGAAAGTTCTACAATTAAGAGTTATAATTAAAGAGCGGAGTTTCTAACTTTCGTTCGCAGAAATCAGCTGTACAAAATATTTGGAGAGTGCTTTATAATTTCGTTGCCGTTACTTTTAATTACCGCTTTATAAATTCGAATTGAACTGTATCGTACTGGAAACTAATTATCGGTAAGTCGATTATCGGCTTTGTTATAAGAGTTAAAAATCGAGCATTTAATCGATGAGAATACTCGCGATAAACGATGTTTAAGAATAAAAATACAATTTGTTTTATCTAATACAAGTATTGTAAATGACAGAAGTCGTAGAATATTATTTAAATTATGTGAAATTTGAACTATTAAATGTGTTGTTTACATATTAGTTTACACACGCGTATTTTCAAATTATTTTATAACAAAACAGAAAACTTTATTATTTTTAAATAGCATAACTAAGAAAGTATATCAATATAAACTAACTTGCACAAGTTATACAGTTTCTCAAATCTTTCGTTTTAGTATCCTATTCGGTTAAAGTAGCGAAAGATAGCAGAACAAGGATAGCAGAGAAAGGAAAGTCGGGAGGGCGGCTTCGGCATTTTTATCACATACTGTCGGAACCCGCACTAACGCAGCCCTGTTATCATTACAAGTTCCGGCTACACCCGACGCGTTCCATTATACGAATTTGCGCCGTGACGTATTGTAACCGGTGGTGTAAGAACAATGGTAGCGCAGCCGGCGAATACCGATACACGCCATTCGTAACAATCGCGCGGCGATTATCCGTATTCATTATAAATTGCTCTTTGTGAAAGACTTATGTCTAATTTTCGCGCAATTTGATATGTCGCCATATAAACGTAATACGAAATATAAGCGTGAAATGATGACGATGCGATGCAAGCGCTGACGTAAGCGCTGATACTGATAAGTAATTGTCAATAGCGAAAACCAAATGTCAGCAAATTGGTAAATGACACATTTACCGATTTTTTCATATCAAAATGAAAAGTAGGATGAAATTCTATCGTAGCAAAATAATTAAAGATTTATGTATGATTTGTACAAGTACACTATACATAACGTTTCTTTGATGTGAAAAACATCAAGATATTAATAAGGCACATAACACTCAAACGTGCTGAAATCATATTATAAATTACTGTGTATCTAAACATTAATTATGTTTCATATTAACGCTATCGGTAGTAAAAGATAAATGTTAATAATTCAGAGAAACCAATATAGGTATGTTTAACGGTTGAGAACAGGTTGACGCGATCTCTTGCGGTCTTTGCGATGCGTCGCTTGCGTTGAAACAGCAAAATTTTGGGTGTGGCGTTATTACTTTCGGCTACGCGAGTAATATAGCGTCGTGACTGAGCGCGAAATGGTAGTCCTGTGTCAAAGTTTGTTTGAGTTGGAATCTCGTAAAATTTCGCAGACCAAAATTAACGGATTCTAGCAGTATTGTTTCATGAAAAGTCAGTCTGCAATTTCGCTGAACGACAAGTGTTTCTACGTTACACTTTTCATCTGATATATATCGCACTAAATGCACATATTACTCTGCGTATTAAATTTGTTCCAAATTTACTTTACTAGTGTTTTTTTTTATTTAACTGCTTGTGACATATTTCTACTGTACTCATTTAACAAAGTATTTGTTTTAATGAAGTTTAAAACATTTGTCGAGCGAAAAAATATATTTTGACATTCTGGACCTTCTTTTGCGACAAATCAAAAGTGTTTTGTTCTGTGATATCTATTGACATGTAATAAAACCATTACTTTTTGGAAAAAGATTTGTTATATTATGTAAAATAATGTGATAAAAAATATGTAGTTTTTTTACATTACTATATGATATGTATTTTTCGCTCTACGTTCCAAACTTTAACGACATAAATATTCTGCATATTGAAACAGTCTGGAAATATACAATAATATGTGAAAGTAATACACATATAATATAATACACAATAATACACATACACACACATGTCACAACGCAATATCGTTGAAATATTTTATTTAAAATATAATAAATACTACGTGTATATTGTTTTTAAAAGAGAAGAAGAGAGAGATTAACATAATTCGAAACTTTTAGCTACTATACTAAACAACATAAATAAAACAAAATTTGGACATTAATAATTTCTTACAATTTATGGTACTAATAATAAAGATTTGTGCAAAGAAAGAGACGGAAAAGATCGTCAGTAACAAGTTACTTGTGCAATAACGTGATACGATTCATTTTATTACAGCGAGAGAAAGTATATCTATGATTCTCTGCAACAAGTGGTGTTAAGTTACGACATTTTCAATTAGAGATAGTTAACTGTACATAATAAACACAAGTAAAATGTGTGAAAGCCTGAAATATTTCTTGTAACAATTGTCAAATATTAATAATTAAGTATTATTTATAAAGGTAATTGAAATGGCCTGTAACAATTTTGTCATTGAGTGGTTGAATTGAATCAGATCCGCATCGGTAATACACGATTGTGTGGATTGTATTCAGTTTCCTTCCGTTGAAAAAAGATTATTCTCGATGTTGTACAGCGGAGATTTTATTTGATTCTGAGAGCTTACATAATCTCCATTTGCATTTGTCATTAAGTTATCATATGTGTAAGGTTGAAATGTAAATCACTTTATTTTTTTGTAAAAGTGAAGTTAATAAGACAAAGTGTTACAATGTTGATACATTCTCGTAGGTACTTGATCTCGCGCCTAATCTCGCACGTCGTTTCTACGCGACCTCTCATCTCGGGCCGAATAATTGTCGACTGACTATCGCCACATACCGTTAAGCACTTTGTCCTTTGTTAGTCGCATGCATGCTTTGCATGTATTTTATTACGATTCTTTGCATTCTTCTGCTTCTCTCGCACAGCAACATAACGCGTCATGTCGTTTCCAAAAAAAACCAAACAGCATTCTCGTGTCGCAACATAACGTTGGGTTGTTTTCGGAACTAAACAGTGCCTACAATAATTCTTAGCTATTCTAAACTAATAATTCTTAAAGAGTCTAAATTCCTACATATCCGAATGCTTATCTGGCATTGGGACAAAGTTCGTTTGTGCATATGCATTGTCGTCTATATGGAAATGAATCGTGCGACTAATCACGATTATTGCCAATGGCTGCGACGTCGACGACTGTTAATCAGTCAAATACGAGCGTGACCAGCTTGCGCTAGACGTTAATGAGAACGTATTATAACTCACGGGCGAGTTCTAAAATTATCTACTCCATAAATTGTCTCACCAATTTCTCTATATTATTCGTTGCCACTAATTATTTATTAACGCTGGCATAATTAGATAATTGCTTAGCTTAATTATTTCGACGTTTGCTCATACGCATAGAACACGATCGTATTTAATCTTCCAATCGTACACACTTATTTAGTTCCAATAAACAAGGCAAATTTATGCACAAATTTTGAGTAAAATAGTACAGTACAAATTAAACCGAAAGCAAGCTTGTTGTTCGTTAATATAGTTAATTAATATAATGCAACTCGTAATAATAAAGAGGAGAAATGTATATAGCAATTTCACATAATTCATAGTAACACACAATAGAGACGCAGACAGTATTCAATACTCCAGCATGCATATTAAGTATCTTTTTTTTTTATTATGATTAATTAAATTCCATTGTGTGTATAAAATACATATATTCTGATGTATAAAAGCCTTATAAAATAGCGCAAAAATATTTTATCAATACTTTGTTGTACCGAAAAACAACAGAAGAGGCATGAAAACAGGCACTATTTTTTTTATTATTTTTCATACATTGAACGAATTGAATGAAATATAGCATTGTGTGAAATATACGTGAAATATAAAACATATTCAAATGGACGCGCCCTTTTCAAGTGCGACGCAAATAAAACCTTCAGAGAGGTCCTTTCATAAATATTCAAAGCAGGATAATATTTGCTCGAGCACGTTTAATGTAGAGTGCAGGTAAACACGCAGCTCTTGTGAAACAATAATGTTTATTCGTCGCGAGCTGTCAGTGCGTTATCGCTGCAAGAGTAAATTCCGGTCTTTGCACGTAAAGAAACGAATGCAAAATTGCAAAAGAGAAAAGTATATGTGGCGCGTTTAAAACGATTTGAAAGAAGCGTTATCTTGGCGATCGAAGCTAAGTGCTCCGGCTTTTACAATTTATTTTTTAAGAACTTATTGAATATTTCACAAATATACATTACGCGTCACAGTATCGAACTTTGAGTGGTGTAACGATAAACACACGCCAAAAATTCACGAAAATTCAAAAATTTGAACAACACAGGTATAATAAATCCATTCAGTCAAAGATACAGTAACGATCTGATGCGCACACTTAAATTGTTTTGGTTAAAAGAGAAGAAAGCTCTAGAAAAATTCATAAGTTTTAAAGCAAACGATACACATTTTCTATCATTATTATTATTCTGCTCTTTCTTTTCTGAGATCAATCAGTATTTGCTAATCAAGTTTTATTTTTCTTATGTTACAGGTGGGTTTCGAATTTTGTTGGTCGAATGAAGAATAGGCAACGCAACAATTTACACAGATTTCCAAGAAAATAATTGGAGTAAAAAAGCAAGGTTTCTCTGGCAATCAAAACTAGTGTTTACATAGTACGTGCTAAAAGAGAAAAATCGTACGAGAAAAAAAGCGATGCTAATATTTAATAAACATTATACAATTTTCTAAAGAGAAGAAAGATGATTGAAAAAATAATGTGCAAACGCGACGTTCGTTTTTTAAGAGCGAAATTTAAATGATATAAAAACTTGTTTTACTTTTTTTATGATATCGCTATTTAATTAAAAATAAACGATCAAATTAAGCATATTAAAAAAAAAGATCAGTTTTATTATTCTACACACAAAAGATGGACATTCGAACTACGTTGGATTTTTACACGCATTTCCGTTCTAGTTAAAGTAGACTTTGTGTAATGGCGTCAGTTCAGCGGCGTACGTGCTCAAAAATGCAAACTGCAACTTGCCATCCGAAATGGGAGCCATCCTCAGTCCAACTAACCGCTTATCAGAACTAAGCAAATCGTTTTTGCATTTTATCTGCATAAAATATAATAATATGCAAACAAGAAGTTTTAAACAGTGCGCGGTAATTAAATAATAACGCAATATTTGTATTCACGGAAATATTATTATAATTTTATTTTTTATTCTACCGAAAGTTACTTATAAGACTATTTTATCAGAGAATCATTTTTCTCTAGGAATATTGCTAAGTGGAGCGAATAAAAGAAGATGTATCGATGGAAACGCTAAAGCGATCTAGAAAGTCAAAGTTACTCGAAGCGCACTTTCGCATTTCCGGTCGTTTTGCAAAAAGTTTCCATTCTAACGCGAGTAGATATTGCACGATGCGCATTTGTTCAGCGCCATTTATGAAATTGTATTAAGACAGTCCTGCCATACGGTAGCATCAGAAATAAATGGCGATTGCCAACAATACTGCGGTCGTTCTCGGCAGTCTAAACGAAGCCGCACAATGAAGGTGGTTATTTCGACTAGAAATTCTGACTCAGCTTTTCTCGGGGCAATGTATTTAGTCGCAAACGTGAAGCTCGTTTTCAAAGAAGCGCTAAACGCAACACTTTCGTAAAATATACGAACCATGTACGTATTTACACGGAAAGTTGTTAATAATTAACTCTTAATTTACCCTTTCTTTTTACATACTCTTAATACAAAAAAAAGACTAGTTTTGTTTATATTGCTAAACATTCTCAGTCATTGACACACATAAAAATTGAGCTCGTTTTTTCTAATGTGAAACTTGATGTGACTTTGTTTCAAATAGATCACTAGAATACGACGGCAAAAATATAAATGACGACAATGTGGCAATAATCGTACGTGAAGGGTGATGATTACCGGCACTCTCGTAAATTCTAGGTCGGTTTACGGCTGTGAGTTTATGATGTTCGGCGCACAGTCGCGAACAAAGAGCTGTCGGCGACGACGACGACGACAACGACGACGACGACGATGGCGTCCGTTCACAGCGGGAGAAGCACTGCGCTTCGCATAGTCCCATAAAGCATTGTCAGCAGCAAGATCTCAGTCTTGACTAAAGTGAATATGTCGCTGGCAAGAACGTACGATCGCGTTATAGTCGTAGAAGGCGAGAAGCAATTCACTATGCTAGTCACGACTTGTGTAGTTTGCTCGATTTTTCATTGTGCGTACTACCTAAATTCTAGTTGCTTTGGCGCGTCGCTGTTGTCGTTGTTTATTTTATGTAATTATAACTTGAATAGCAACTACGACGAAGTTGAAGAACTATTAGAGCGCAAGAAAGGTAATAACAAGAATATATCTTTTCCGTGTATTCTCAATAGAAACTAGCTCGTTATTAGTCTTTGGCTGAATTAATTGCGACGAGGGTTTTAAATGTTTTTTTTTCTCGTTTGTTTCACTCACGAAATGTAGCACGGAAAGTAACGCTTAAGTTCATTGATAAATTTTCGACTGATTGAGACTCAAGCAGCTTCCGAGGAATTTAATGTTATTATACATTTGGCTGCATTTTTCACGTACTCTGAATGCAGATGAGTCATGCGTTGGTTGACAAGTAGGTCTTGCGCGCAATCTATCATGTGAAGGCGTCCAGAACATTAGTGCAAAGTTGACACAAAAAATTAAAGTTCTAACACAAATTCTAGTTGCGCTCGCAATAATTCTACAATTCTTACTAGATACCATTAATAGTTCCCAAAGTTTGTTTGTTTGTTTGTTTTTATTTTTTTTTTGTTTTTATTATCTAAAATACTTAGATAAAAAATATGAGGTGTTAACTTTGCTTGGCACTTTAGGAAATCGATGCTGCCACATCAATGTTCGGAACGACGTAATTATGAAAGGAAAGGCTGATATTTTATACAGAACAATCCATTTCATAGATTAAGAGAATAACTTTACTTTTCACGTAACAAGAACCGCACGTTAAACGTTCATTTTTGCTCGAACCTATTAAAGCAAACAAAAATAACTTTGATTTTCGTCTATCGACAAAAAACTTATTTTTATATTAGCAATTAAAAACGTAACTTTTTAATTTGCCAATCTGTATTTCACGGATACTTTTGCAATTTGTAATACTTAACGTTGTTACGATCGACTAGCTCTTATTTCTTTGACAAAAACTGGAGCTTGCAGTTTTCACGGAGTCGAGATTTCCTATTTTTATTTATTATGAAAGCGAGAGCCATAAAAAAGTACAAAAACTCGCGAAACTGCCTAAGGCTGGAAGCAAAAGATTATTTTTTTAGTTAACTTTAGTTATAACGGAAACTCGGATATGACTTTAACAGAACAATTTAATTCAAGGCTTATATATTTTCCCGGCTATTTAATTTTATAGCAAAATTGCAAATTCTTGTCTGCTTTTAGAGAACATTGTGTTCCATATAGCAACTCGGGTCTACTCTCTATGGAAATAATGTTACTTTGCTTACAAGAAATTACAAGGATGTGTTGTAGCATTTATGTGCACGTATCGGAGCAAATATGAACCGCAGCAGAATATTAATACGATGTATGCTTTAGATTACTACATTGTGCTATTTAAAGCATATCAGAATGAGATTTTTTGTCCACGCTGTTGAAAGCATACATTTTTGCTAAACTAAATACAAGAGTTGTTATTGTTGTCAGAAAAGTTATATTTTACAGAATTCAGCGTAGAAATAATGAGTCTCCTGATATTTATGATATCAGAAGTACATAAACTGTGTTTACAATATTAAACCGCTTGCATAATATGCAAATATTATACATTAATTATGCTTCGCTGTATTAATACGATTTACGATTGTTATAATATCACACGGAACATGTGCAATCCGTTAAAAGCGAAAGGATTAAGAAACTAATTCCTTCTAAGCCGACGTGACTAGTATTTGCAAATTCGACCCGCGTCTCCCACTACAATTATCGCGAATTTATCGTTAATCTGCACTCTCGCGTGTCGCGCTGTGAACATGTGTGTGCATGCGTCCCATATCCAACATAGTTTTAATACAGGTGACTCTGTTTAACGCAAGTGCAATGACATCGCGCACGTGTTCTATCGTTCCAGCGATATTACAGCGGCTATTGTCTCCAAAATCGTTTACTTTTATTTTGGTTTTAAAATATTTAAGTGATTTTCTTTCATTTATATCCATCTAATCTATTATTTCTTTCTGTTAAATCAATTTTTATGCTTTAAGACTTATAAAACTTCTAACACTATTATATTTAAGTGCCATAAACATTTTGTTTTTCTTCTTATTCATATTCTCCTTTTGTTTGGTTTCTTTCAATTTCTGTGTTTAGTTTCTCGTCTGCGCAATTCTTCTTATCAGCGCTTCCGCAGCGTCAGCCAGAACGATAACCGAGATCGACTTTTTAATTACCTATCTTCGCGTTCTAGTTTCGTACTTTCCTGAAATTTCCTTCTCGTGTGGCACGGTCGAGAATGTCGTCGGACTCTTATTGTCGCCGACAATAAATCTCACAGCCGTGATGGCGTTGAATTTTTGGAGCAACTCTCAAACTCTCATTACTTTATCTCTTTTTTGTTCTGCTTTGCGTTTCAACGAGGTCACCGTTTCTTTCTTTACGGTTAGCTGAGAAAAGTGTTAGTATATATGTATGAGCAGTTTAAATCGCGATATAATTATATTAGGTAATTAAAATCTGAGAAAATAGAGTCCTGTCATTTTGGAGACTTATCAGAAGTCAAAAAAATTAGGTTTTATCTTAAAAAATCGCTTGCTAACAGGATGTTGAGTAAAAACTATTTGTTTTGCAGAATGTCATTTCAATTTACAAGACTTTCGTTAAAGATTGCTACAGTAAATATTGTTACACTAAATTCTATATGCAAATCGATCTTTCTCTACAATTATAAAAATAAATCTAATCAAAACTCAAAGGATAAAAGAGTAAATGTTGATGCAAATAATAAAAAAATTATTTTTTGTAATACTCTGATTATAATTCACATGTGCGTCACAATCTATCTAGCTGCAATAATACGATTTACCTTAGATACAAAACACCATCTTTGATCATTATTAGTCTCGCTGCAAAATTTGCATTAATTGATGAAAAAAGTCAACGGCAATCCGTTGCATTATAATTGCTAATGCTATTACTTTACTGAATAAACAATAGATTGTTAACAAACGATGGTTCACTATCGAGACATTTTCTCAGAATTTTGTACGCGCAATAGAGAAACATTTTATTTAAAAACAATTCTCAGTAAAACAGATTTGTTTAAGTTGCATTGTCGCGATTAAATTTGATTATTCTGCTAATTGAAATAATGCACAAAATAAAAAGTTTGTAAATCAAGAAAAATATTTAAAAAATGCAAGTAGAGATACGTAGTGATCTGATTACACCTGTGACATATGAAGTTACGAAAAATATCGGCCAAACTGTAATCGATTTTATATTACTGTCGTACGTCACATTCTGAATCTTTACTTTGAATGACTTTACTTTGCGTAATTTACATAATTCTCCAAATATAATCGCTTTTATGCGGAAAAAACATACGCGCAATAATTTTATGCAAATTGCAGAGATGCGCGCTAGTTTTATAAAAAAATATGTATAATTTAATGAAGATATTCTTCTCAACTACGTATCACAACGTGCTAACAAAATAAATAAATACATAAATGGCACGTAATCTTATATTTAAATGTTTCTAACAAAATTTTATTATATTTTAATGGCTAGTTTAATTAATTAAGCTTTTCGAGCTCTCTTTTTCGGCGAAAATTTAGCTCGAAGGCAAATGCGATATATTTTTATGTCGCAATATCGAATTTCAATATCAGCTGGTACGTCGAATACGTAAAAACTAGCTTTCATGAAAAAAGATCGTTCTGCCAGCAGACTGACAGTCCAATGCGATAATTGTGCAAGAAAGACATTATGCGACATGTTTATCTCTCTATCTTTGCATTATTCTATATCTGCCGAGAAAAAATCATTTTAAGTGCTGATCTAAGTATTTCGCCTAACAATAAGTGGATCACTCGTCAACCTATAAACATGCCGCAAGCGATGAAACCTGTACAGGACGTTATGCAAATTGCGCGTCTGCGTGAATGAACTTTCACGTCGTTAAGTTCGAGCGGGATGCTTGACGTCGATTTAAAATCGATTACGGCACTCATAGCCAGATGGCGTTCGGCGCAACCGACAATGCCACAAGTGAAGAAAATTAGATTATCCGCGCATTGTTCATACTGAATGTCTTTCTGTGGAATTTTGATTAGATATGAGGAGCTGCTCTTCGGCGTGATTGTGTCTACGTAATTTGCCTGCACTAACTTGAAACTGAAAAGCAATAAGTGAAAGCAATGTGTGAAAGTTCTCATCGAGTGTTTGTACGTAATCTTCTTACTGTTGATTATGCAGACATTAACGAGGGCTGGTGTGATCAGCAAATGTACTCGAAACAGAACAGTGAATTATGAATAATTCGTATTTACCGAGTTTATAGGTAGTTTATAATTATTTCCGTTGCAGTTATTCGCATTTTATCATCGGTGGAACAATAATTTCTTCTTTTTCCGCAATCAATTTTCGATACTTTGAAATAGCTAGAGCACATGAGAGCCGCAGCTAAACCAGATTAATCGTTGAGTGACACTGACAAATCAAAGGCTATCGCTATCACCTATCAAATAATCCCATTAAAGTCAGCTCGAGTTTTTATTTAACGTTCTTCGCGCTCGTCATAAAGATTTGCTTTAATCGAAAAGAAATAATTTTTGTGGAAATAATCTCTCTCTTTTTCTTCACGTTTAAATGAATAACTTTGAACATTAAATTTTAATTGGCAATTAATTAGTATGTTATTCTTACTTGCAATGCACTTCTCTCTTTTTAAGTATATCTATTTCATAATATACGTATGTACATATGTTATGTATATTAGAAAATATGAAATAAATGGGGCGGACAACATAATGCAATTGTTTTAAATCCCGGCGAGCCTTGTAGCATACAGTGCTACAATATTAAAATAATTGATTGTTTTGTTCTATCCCATACAGTAGCCGCGCATTACTAAAACGATGCCCGCAAATTACATCGACCAATTTCCCATTTAATCCTAGAAGCTGATTTAACGGGTGTACATTTGTTAAGGGCATTAGGCGCTCTCATTATTTATCGCAGACCAATAAATTCCGTCGCAAAAGCGGGTGTTTAATTTTACACGCGTTCGAAAGCAATAATTGGAGAATGAAAAAGCCTTTAGGCGATCATTCGCACGTATTTATCGGAAACTGATAAGCCACCGAAAAATATTCAAAATACGAGTTTAAAACACTTTATTGATTAGGAATAACGCCATTATCAAAATTAATTCTGTTTCTGCGAGCGTAACAAAATTGCAATTTTAATCGCGATTGTGGAAATGGAGCTTATACAGTATATAACGCACATTTCTATCAGTAGTTTTAAACATATTAACCATTTCAATTTTAGTTTCAATATTCCGAAAATAAAGTCGAAAGAAAACAAATTACATTAACAATGATTGATATAAAATGTCAGCGCATTTTTTTTCACAAATATGCTCCAAAATACTAATAATTAACCTATCACAATATGATTGCTCTAGTGGTTCAAATGTAATTTATGATTCCATATCTGGCATAAATTATGTTATAAATGCTAAAGCATTTGATTATCTCGATAATTAGAATGTAATAGTGCCATAATGTGTCGGAAACGTACTTCGCGATTAATTAATGTGTTATTAAATCGCAATGCCGAATAATTTACAACCGTGTCACGTGACAATCGTGCAACTTTTCTGATGTACTGTGTGTAAAGTGCGATTCATAATTCAATACAATTTCTAAATATAATTAAAGTAAAATACACAGATATGTGCGATAAGAGAGTAAATCCATATCCGATAATAGTGAGAAATAATATAAATAGTAAGATGTGATTATGCGTCGCAATAATGTCGGAACGAAGGCAATTTCAACAGTTCGTAAATTTACATTTCTAGTTTATCTCTTTGTGGGGCTCCATTTTTAGCTGGGTTTTACTCTAAAGATTTAATTATAGAGATTTTTTACTCAGGTAGAGTAAATATTTTTGTTATATTAATAGCATGCCTGTCATTATGTTTTACAGTTAGTTATACTATTCGATTGATTTATTATGTTTATTTTGGTACTGTTAATTTTTATTTTTCTTGGTACTTTATTTCAAGTAGATGGGTGATAAATATTTCTATGTTTATTTTAATGATTATAAGAGTTATATTAGAGTTATATTTTAATGATTATAAGAGTTATATTATCCTGATATTTGAGGTTTTGCCAAACATTTCACTAAGAATTTCGAAGTTTATCCACTGCTTACGACGTCCTTGGGACATCTTTTTCGGAATTTATGCTTCTTCGCCGACAAATCAGACCGTCCGATTCACATCATGTGTTGCTCGCGCACTACAAGGCTTTCTTTTGAAAATTGCAACGTGAATAATTTGGCACAATATATAACGTCACGTCGTTTGGAGATATCTTTATCGAGTTATATCTTGATTTTCCCGCTGTTTTTCAAACATATTCAAGGATTTTAACTTGTAAATTTCGTTGTGCGTATGATCCGCAACAGCGACGAATGTTCAATATTTTTTTAACAGAGGGATTTCTCACAATATGGAGAAGACAAAAATATGACTTATTTTGCACTCATAGTTTTTGATTCATGCCAACGTATTTATCGCGCAATCTAAAATTTACGTTACATATACCGATGGTATGATAAAATGTTCATAATATACAAACTAACGAGTGGAATTAAATAGGAAACTGCATTATCTAGAAACCATTAAATTCAGCGTTAAATTAATTTCCAGGTTATTTTAACTGAATGGATATTTTATGACCTTACTTCTCTTTTAATTAATATAATAATTAAAATAATTTAAATTTGCAGTTAGTATAATATATTAACTCTTCGATAGTAATTAAATAAAATAGTTTACACAAACAATCTCTTTTTTTCTCTCTTTTTCTCTCTCTTTTTCTTTTCTAATTAAAATATAAAAAATATTTAAAGACAGACTTTCAATTATACATATATAAATCATGCGTTTCAGAGAAATACGTGTAAACTTGCCAAGTAAAAACAATTATAATTTTTCTGCAGACATCAGAAAATCTACCTACTCGCCAGACATTACTGTTATTTGAGTTAACTGATAAAATTTCTCGGCTTTTTTTCAAACGTCAGCTATTTCTTGAACAGCAATCTATAAGCAGCGAACCGAGAATAGTCTCTATACGCAGAGCTTCTCGTTGACATTCACAAAATGAATGCACACAGAGGAAAAGAGAGAGAGAAAGAGAGCGAGTCATAGTAATACGATTTTATTTCTGAAAGACTATCAACATCCTATGGCACAGAAAGAAATTAGGAATTTATCACGATTTTCACGTTTAATTAATAATAAAAAAAGTTTTGAAAAGCGGCGTTTAAACTCTCACTAAAAGAATGCGTACTTTAAACGTGTCAAGAAACTCGCAAAGTAACGATAAGTATACAGTTTACTTATCCTTTATTAAATCGCTCGTTTCGTTTCTCTTTGACGGAACTGAAATTGTGCGCGGGAGAAACCTTCTATTCTAACTTTCGTTAAAACATGCCGAAGTTTCGCATTGTCGGCAAAGAAGAAGATGCTGCAATTCGCGGGACTGAAAAGCGCTCGAGTTTCGCACTATTTGAAAAGTGCTTTTGTTTACATCGCTATAGGATATGTGTATCAAGCAGTTACGCGCGAGTACGAAAGGACGTAATTCTGCAAAATTTCCGGAAGTCGAGCTAGACATTTTACCGGAAATATTGTCTGGGATTCCGCAACCGGAATCGAGCCTTGAATGTAAGCTCTTCCTACGCGAATTTATTATCGTAGATTCCTGAAGACCCAGAAGGATTTCCCGTCGTTGCATTTCGACTCGCGATAATACGAATCGCCATGTAGCCTCGCCAAGCGAACACAGGATTAAATCTGTTTGCTCGACCTGCTTTTACACGCGAATTACGCGAGATATTGCCATTAATGATCCAATTTATTTCAGAAAACACACAATACAAAAAACATTATAAATAAATATTATTTTATTGCCATTAAATTAATACAAGAAATCCATATTCTCTTGTGTGCGTGTATGTTTCATATTTAACATTAAATATAACTGATATCTAGTTGCTTGTTAAGTATATAACTCGGTTTAAAGAAAAATAGTTTTAACAGAAGAAAAATATAAAAAAACTTTAAAAATCATAAAACAGCGCTGATTTCAAAGGATGAAAATACGTTTCGGATAACGCAACTGCATCACTCGACGCGATGGAAATCGGAAATTCGTGGATAAACTCTAGTGAGCAGTTTCGATTTCCTCCAAGTATGCTATACTCGGTTTCTCTCTTTCCTTGATCGACTTTTTTTCTAGCAAAGGACTGCCGATGAGTGCTTCCACATCTTTCGTGAGTAAGGGTGGTTTCCATACTGGAGCGCAAAGATCTATCATAGCGGCCATATGACGCACCTTTCTTCTCTTCTTCGTTGCAAGAAGTCTTTTCGTCGTGCTTGTGACCTCCTTGGCAAGATCTTCCTTTTTCAATTCTGGAGTGTCTCGAGATTTTTCTGCAGTCACGGTACTATATAGAATATCGCGGTTAAATTATCGGCAACCGAATATCGAACGGAATGCGACGAGAAATTCGGTTCTCTTTGAGTCTACAAATTCTTAAAATGATCGGAAAATCATGCGACGCTATACGAACGGCATTTGGAAATCTCGACGAGGTGTCTCATTTGCACAAGAATATTTTAATACAAAATAAAACTCTTTTAAAATTATATCCTAGCTTCTTAAACCGATGTTTTATACCAAAACATTTAAGATTCAAACCTGCATTTATGATTTTTCTGAACAAATTTTCTCGTTTTCATTCTAGCTTTGTTGGCTTCTCGAATTTCTCTTTTAGCTCTCGTTGCGTCTTCCACGAGTTCCTCGAGCGACATCATCTTTTGGAGAGAACGAACTCTTTCCTCGCGTTTATGAGCGCGCAGAAGCTTCGTCCAGGACACTCGTTTCTTCCGTCTCATTTCGTCCTTTCTTCCGATCGACATCTTTGTTCTGACGTCGTTCTTTGACCTCGTTTTCTCATCGACTTGGTTCTGTTTCTCACGACCTTCGACTGCTCGTGCTGCGGACCTAATGCTCGCGATTTAATATGCTTTCATAGATTTTAAAGTAAAAAAACAGTCAATCGAATCAAGGTGAATCGAGATTTAAGTTGTAGTAAATTTGTGGAATGTCATGTGATATTTTAAAAACCATTGAGAGTTATCGATGTTGATGATATCAAGTCACTTGATCGTTCTATCCATGAAATATGTCAATCTCTTGATTGAAGAAGTTTTATTAAGAAAATACGCGTGATTGAAAAATATTTTAAAAAATATTTAAAATAAAAGTAAAATGATATTTATTGCGTTAAAACGTGAAAGGAGCGTGTCGTATCTAATTTTTAATTTTCTGGAGAAAATTTCGCGACAGCAAACGTCAGGTTTGCAGATAGCAACTTTGCACGGTCTCATAGTAACCTGAAAGCGAACCTTCGCAGCCATTTCTTCGGAACTCTTTTTCTCACTTTCCTACGTTTTCTTTTGCTAATTTCCTTCGCAGGATATTCCAAGATCGTTCCCACCAACGGTGGTAAGAATTCTTCCGTCATTTCTTTCTCTTGTTCAACGTCTTGTGCTATTTCCGTGGGAATCACGATCTCGGGCTTCTTCGTGTTGAATATTTTCTTGGCCGGTGCTTTCTCGATTTCTCTTTTCTCGTTTATCATCGCGTGCCAATCTTTTCCGATTTTCCGACTGCTGAGTTTCTTTATAGAATGCTCTTTGAACGAATTTAAATCGTTAACTTCTTCCGTGTACTTCTGTTTTTCCTGAAAAAAAAAAAAATAAATATTGTAAAGTTTGCTAAATAATAATAAATGATTTTTCTCTTTAGATTGACCCAATTCATTTTCATATTTTGACTGTGTAAAAATTTTTTAAGACACCTTCAATATATTTATGTTTGTGAAACATCTCTATACACATATATGTATATATATGTGTATAGAGAGAAATTAATTTATTAAAAAATTAAATAAAATTTAATCAAATTTTGTGCTGCTATATATCTTATGTATTGTAATTACTATAATTAAAACACATAATGCGAGAAAAAAAACGATTCCTCCAATATTACTTGATTGACAATTTCGAAGAATCTCTCTTCGGCATCATGAAGTTCGGCGTTATCATTTTTCACTCTTCTTTTAGACGCGACTCTGCTTTTCTCTCGTTTTTCATGCATCTTTCGTTTTTGTTCATGTTCGATTACTATATGTTTGTTTTTTTTCTTGTTTTTCGCGTCTATCAACATGATTTCTGACGCTTCTATTTCAGATTTCTGAAGTTTTATTTCTTTCAATCGAGTATCAACTGCCTTCACGAAACGAGACCCTGTCTCTAGATACTGACAGTAAATTTGTAAAGCACGATAAACATTGATTACTTATTGTATTATGCTGAAGAATTTTAAAGAAGTAAATAATTACGGTACGTATGTATGGTAAGTCTCACCGTCATAAGATCATTTCGTTCAGTTTTATTGAACGAGTATAACGCTTCCGTTGACTCGACGAGATAAACCATACCGACCGAATTTCCGACAGCCAATAAAGCGCCTGTCTCATGTGCCGCGATCGCAGTTAATTTTTGCTTGCACAATTTTACCGATAAGATCGGATATCGTAATCCCATCAAGAGATCCCATATTGTTAGAATACCAACACGCGTTATTACATAAAATAATGAATGTCTCACTTTATTCCAACAACCACGGACAGGATCTTCTCTCATAAATCTAAAAAATCGGTAATTGTTTATGTAATAAGAATTTCAGTATCAAAATATGAATTTATTAGAAGCAGTTTTATAAAGTTGCTTGCATCAAATTTCGATGTTATTATTCATTATTTTTAATTTCCCTTATAATTGTTTTATCTTCAAGAAAATACCTCGTTGTCACGAGACTGTCGTCTTTGATTTCTTCAGTCCAGATGCGGGCCGTACAGTCGCCAACAGTGAGGAAGATTTTTGGATGAAAGCTACTGCGATCAACGGAAAGAACCGGGCCGTAATGAGCGTCGAATCTCAGAGCCAATTTCTCAGCCGGTGTTCTCGCTTTTCTCGAACCGCTAATTACAATACCGTTCTCTAGACCAAACATGAACTTTGTGCCCACACTGGGCTCATAATCGGCCGATGTAACTCCGATCGCTCGATCCATAACCGGCGCATTCGGTGTTAGAAGATCGAATATAAGAATCTCGGTCGGATTTCGCAGCTTTCTGGTATCCCACCACATGGCTCGGCCATCCGTAGAGCCCGAGAAGAACTCCGTGTTGCTCTTCGTGGCGATCCACTTCACCGTTGTTGTGAAATCTCTTCAAAAATGCAGGAGTTTTATCGTTCACAGTATTTTCCGAGAAAATAAAATTTATTTTATATACATCAATTAATTTCTATACCTATAATTATTTATATTATATCATGAATAGAGATTGTTATTTTATGCTAATTACATTGCTGCATTTTTCATAAATATGAAATAAAATAGATCGAATTATGTCCTCCGGACACGTTGACGTGCAGAAAAAGTCGCACGTGATATGACGAACATCGCGCGAAAACGAAATGAAACTTAATTGAGGACGGAAACGTGACAGGTACGGGATTTTATTCATTTATCATCTTGCCGCGCAAACTCGAAATGCGTTCCCGACCCAACAGGAACACCAAGTGTACTGAATTATGAAATTGAAAGTTGCGGCGTCGCGACCAGGCGTGTTCTTGTCGAGATTACCTATGACTGAATTGGCGATGAGACATTTGAACAGGGGTAGTGCCAGTTCTGATGTCCCAACTGCAAACTTGGCCTGACGTCAGACCACTAGCAAGTACAGAAGGATCACGAGGATTAAACTCATTGACTACCGTAGCGGACGGAGCCTCCAGTATCATCCACGGTTTATTAGGATCGTCTATCGCGTATTTTGTGAGAACCAGTTTTATAACGTCCATCGTCGATCAAGCAAACGGACAAAAAAAGGAATGTGTTAGTTTTGTGCTATTAAAAAACTGCCTTTTTTGCAAAGTCCGATTTTAGACTATTAAATATACGCGCCATTAAAAAGATACGTAGATGTATTGCACGATTGTATTTTATTTTAAACACATCAGAAGTACGATGTTGTTAGATGTTGTGTCTGATGTAGTTTTATGTATTTTACATGTACCCAGATTTTTATTTGGCACAACAGCAAGATCATTTTAAAAGTTAACGTGAAGAAATTAAAATTTTCAGATGTTACAATTTTTGTTTATACTTTGATAGATCAATAACAACGCGTGTGACTATTTGACCAATCATTATTTCATCGAATGCTGAATGAGCGCTGTACGGAGATAATTGATCACGAAGGCGTCGCTATACAATTGCTGAAATTGGATTTCACGTGAGATTTTCCATGCTTTGCGTTTATTTATTAATATCTAATATTAATATATTTCTTTTTTTACTTAATATGACGTAAACATTATGTATCGTAATCAATTAATATCGTAGAATTTATAGACTTGCTCGGCAATGTTTAGGATTATCATTACTAAAAAAAAAATCGTTAACATGCGACCGCATTTAGCAATCAAGTTTAGCAAAACGTTTCAATGAGATCTGATTGTGATTTTTTCACAATCGCGCGTTTTTTTCACTTACCGATCTGCCATATGTACGCAATTTTGCTGTAATCGGGCTCGATTCCAAAGGAGCAGTACGAGATCGCCATTTTACTGCCGGTATCTGGCGACCACGAAATGTTGTTTACTGATCTCGTCGGCTTTTGAGGGTCCTCGTAGACATTCACTATCCTAAAATAGAATTCAGAGGCTGCTGTTTTTTTGCTGTTAACATAATTTGAAAATCAGATATCAGAGTTTTTAAGAAGCTCTGTGCTCGTTAATTTTCATTCAAAACCTTTTGCGTGAGTTCAAAATTAATTTAAAAATCCATGAGCGGAGGAAATTGTTAGTTTAAAACGTTAGAAAGTAAATTTAGCAGGATGCATAATTCACGTCCACTACGATTTTAGAATCCCGACATATGTTCTTTCGGGCTCGGGCCGGCTTTAAATTTTAAATCTTTCAATGGTATCCTCTTCCTTCTACGCGAATATATATACATTTTAAAATTGTCTATCTTAGAGAGACAGAGACATTACAAAGTTTCGAACATACTATCGAATATCGTACGATAAAAAAAGAAATTCTTTTCTTTTTAACCAACGATAATTGAATTTTTGACGTTTATAGTGTTTTATCGACCACGATCTTCTAACAAAGCTCACCAAAAATATTTTTATCGTAATTGTTTTCATATGTATAGTTTCAGTCGCGCTTGTTTATAATGTAATACGTCGAAAGTGAATTCTTATACCTGGTGCTACGAGATTTCACTAATTCGCTGGGAATCATGTCGTCAAAATAGTTCTCGTATATGTTGAGCGCGCCATTCTGGAGAAGATTGTGTTCCATTCGCTGCGGAAAAAAAAACAACGTGATGTTTGTGTTTTCTGGAATAAAGATAACGTTGTATCAATAGAGTTGAAATTCTGCAATTGTTTAGAAAATTATTTTTTCAGATTTCCGAGTAAACCAATTCCAAAATACTTCTCTTGACGGAAATAGAAATTCACCATATAATTTGCGCTATAATTTACTTTGAATAAATTTCGTAATTTCGCTGCCCATTCATCGCTTTTTTCGACTCGTCTGCGAAACCTCGCTGTAGTCTCTTCGTCTTTCGGATTGATTTCCTTCGGCCAGCCACCTTCGAAGTGAAACATTCCGCTGTTTTTTGAATGAACGCCGACAGTCTGGGCCTGAAATTCCAGAGAAATGATTGATTGCTGGAACGATAACGTGGAATGCCAAGACATTGATTGCCGTACGTACTTAAACAGTCTATGTTCATTACACGTATTTAAGTATACGAAATGATAAATCAAGGTTAAATTTGTTAAACAGTGACGCTTATATTTCTATCGTTTTTCTGTGAATTATTTTAGAGTTTAAAAAAAACTAAAAATTAACAAAAACAAAGAAATAAATCAGTTCAGATAACTGCTGTCGGAAAACGAACTTGTTTGGTAGAAGACAAAATGATTTGTTTTATATGGAAAAATATATAAAACACACAACTCTCGAACAGCAAAACGTATAATTTCTACGATCGCTTTGTTACAAAACAGAGCTGAGAAAACGCCTCCCAAAACTCTTCACGTAAAGTACTGATGGTTTGATGTTGCAGTTTTGTAAAAAATTGCGCACTTGCGACGTCAGGTAGTGAATTTGCCAAGACGATGCACGAGATGTTGCACCGTCAGCCGTGTCAGTCTGACGCCAATTTTACTGTAAGTTGCGTTCTAGTTCTGCTAAAGTAAAACGCAGCTGATTTTTGAATATATTAGTGGACTTTTCAAACTGGCTGCAGCAAGTTCACTCCCTGTTACATCGGATAACTAAAGTCAACTTGAGAGCTGTTGTGTTATCTTGAATATATAATTCAGGAGATAGTACTTATACTGTAAAATATAAATAAATATAATTATAATTTTAAAGAACAGTTTTTTCTAACCTCATGCAGTGCTAACTGTTTGGTAAATTGCACGTCGACGTTGCAGTAAGTCTTTGTCACATAATTGACCATGGCGTCAGGATCCGGCTTAATCTCCAAGTCCAAATGCGGACCGTGCACATCGAAGATGCACTGCTTGCCAAATTCAGCGCGAGTTTTCAGGAAAACTTGCTTGATTTCCATCGTTTAACGCCGTCTAATCGAACTTCGCGTGTTCCCAAAACTTACGAAGAGGATAAGTCAGCGTTAAAAATGCAAAAGGCAGACTAAGCTGTCAAATGTGCCGCAAATATGCTATTGCACGTGTTTTCTCATACGTGAAGTTGCGCACGATTGTCTTATCTTGATCACGATATGATCACGATACAATTGATATTTTTCGAGTTTGTTCTTTCTTCTTGTTGAATGAATTCCATCAACTTGTATCTTACTGAATATTAGCATTCTTCAAATTAGAGTTTGGACAACTCGTGTCTTCATCTGATTATTTGAATTTCTACTTGAATCAGAAACGGCTGAACGGAGAGTTGACCAATCAGGAGACATTATTTAAAACAGATCGTTATTATAAGATAAGAAAGAAAAAATAAGTTTTTTAAAATAAAAAATATAATTTTATAAATGAGTTATAAATATACATACATAACTTTTTCTAAGTATATCATTTACTGAGAGACATAAAAACATAAAAGTTTTTACTGAATAACAAAAATAAATATTAATTTTATCACAAACACATAATAACATAATATATTAATATATATTAATATAAAAATGTTTATATATATATATATATTATATATATGAATACTAATTTATATATATATTGTATATATGTATACTAATATATATTAATTATTGTGCAATAAAACATTGTATATATTAATATTATTGTTTAATAAAATATTGTATATATATTAATATATACAATGTTTTATTGCACAATAATTATTTAATTGAGGCATGCATTATCATATCTTTTACTATTACATAATCTTTTAATTTGCAATCTTTACTCTGAAAATAATAAAACAATATTTTATTTTTAAATTTAAATTATGACAATTTTTTATACATTATTATATCAAATTTGATACGGAAGAATAAGAATTTATAGTATTCATGAGTTTAAGAATTTTACGCAATTTTATCATTTCTTCTATTAGCTACATTTATGATGATTTTGCAAATAACACATAGTTTTCAAGGAATTATCTCGAAACGGGAGCGGCAAGTTTAACGCGGAAGATTCGCGGTAGCTACGCTACGCTTCTCGAGTGTCTATCGATTTGCTAATCCGTGCTACACCTGTAGTTTTCCAGTCGGATTTACCGACAAAATAAAGAATCCAAACGAGACATTTTGCCTAATCGATCGCGTGAAACTAGGCCAGTGTAGAATTCTTCGACGCTTTTAATTTCTTGAAATAATGAGAGGACTTGCTTCATCTGCTAGGATTTATTTTTCTTCTAACCAGAAGCAAGTATTCAACACTAAAAGCAATAAATCAAGAAATTTCATGACACGAAAATTGACAGTTTCTTTTTTGAGAATTGCAACGATTAACGAACTTTTGTCGGTTGCTGTCAAAAAATTTGATACACTTATCGGTTTCTACTGTATCTGAAAATAGTTTCGATCAAGAATATTCCCGTTCTCTTTTTTTTTGCAAGTCGAACTACTTTACACGAACTCTTTCAATCAGCTCGCGGGTTTTCCATACGAATGTGCACGTTTCTCGTAATACACACGGGAAAGTATAGGGAACATCTCATGATTTTTCCATGAGCGCCATCTATTTGCTTTTGATTTCGCTAAACTTTCCATTTTAAACTCTTTACTCGGAACTTTCCTCTCTTGTCTCAGGCAGAGGTCCGCATTCTGTTATTCGCCAATTTTGTGCAGAATGCATTTGAGATCTCGCTTTTTTCTTCTTTCTCTTCTCGTTTTCTTTTTGCTCCAGGCATCTCTTATTCTCCGCAACTCCGGCATTGATTAATTGATCTCTTGGCTTGAGCGTTTCTTCCTGAAACACATTCTTGGAACGCTCGCCGACGAAATACCTTCACTTTTCCATCTGCACTTCTCTTTGCGATGCACTTCGGTCTATCTTTGTCGTTTACTCTTAACGTTACAAAATAGAACATTATTTTATCGCATCCGACATTCTTTTTTATGTTCTTGATTGATGCTCTTTCAACTGATTCTTTATAATCTCAGAAAATTACATAGCGGATTTTAGTAGCAGTATGCGCTTGAATGGACTTTAGATGTTACGTATACATGAAAAAGCTATATTTTCTGATATACGCGCAATCGGTTTATCATTTGGAAATTCTCGCCAAAGAAATGAATTATGAAGAAAATTGTTTTCTTATCGTCTGTTTATAGTCTTTTGCCCTATTTGTTATATCGCCAAGTGAAAATGTGACTCTTATATTATTCGGAATAATTTCTATAATTTAATTTATAGCTTAATCCTCTAGCGTTTCTGATGCGTCGCAAACTTTGTGAGAGGACGTTTTTCGCGGATTAAACGGCGAGGTTGAATTTTTAAACTCTATCTCTCTGTTCTAGCAAACTTTTTTGTCTCTGAGAGAAAGAACGGCATCGGTTTTATTTCCATTTTCGCGAGATTTATTTCGAAGTCTTTCTTGAAGACGCGCGAATTGCATACTGTGATTCCAATTTCGCACATCTGCGCTTTCGTTTCGGCATTTGAGAAGCGTCGCGCAATCGATTAATCAGATGGGAAGTTTAATGGCGCGTCTTTGATCTTCGCGGTAATTTCGGCAATTTACCGTTTCAAGTTTTGACCTTTCCCCTACTTTAATCTTTTCGTGCACAGTCTCGTCGCTTTTGTCGCAGTCTTATCGCGCTGCTCGAAGAAGGTTCAAACGAAGAGAGATGGCAATCTCTTCACGTAATATTCTTCGATCGCGAGGCAAGATGAAACCATTAGTGCGTTATTTCAAGTTTGACTTTCTACTTTGGATCTCGCGAGATTCCATTTTTAAAACTTCTCTTGGCTGATTCCGCTTTTTTTAATTGTTCTAATATTCGTACATATGTGAGTATCTCATGTCACTTATGACAATAATCAATCTATTCGAATGTAGAGAGTGCTCGCTGTCAGCTTCTTCTTTGTTCTTTGTTTTCCTATAGAGCTATTTAACAAAAGAAACAGCTTAATAATTTGGTTTTTTTCCCAAAAAAACATTTAAAAAACATTTAAAAAAAAATAGCTTCAAGACGTTTAGCTCGAATTTTTACTTCATGTTGGCGGCTCAAAGTTTTACTTCATAGTCGGCAAATTTCAACTGATATATTGTTTGTAATGTCACAAATGTTAAATTATGAAGTATTGTTTCTACTTGTGTTGCGTCGACGCCGTTATCGTCTTTGTTGACGTCTTTGATGTTATCTCATCAGATGGATACGTTTCTGACTCTCGGATGTACTTTTCGATATGTGGCTCTGCCGCCTTTCTTTTCTCTCGCGTTTGCGAAGTCTTATCCTTACCGTCACTGCTGTTGCTGAACTTCCATTTCGAGCTCGTTTCTGCAAGCTGCCGAAAATCCGATCTACCCTCTTCCGCGTTTCGCACAGGCGACTTGTCGGCGCCGTTTCTGGTTTCTTTCTTTTTCTTTTCTGGTTTCTCGTACACAATCTCAGTTGCTCGGGGCGACCAGAAGTCACGTTTCCCCGACATGACTCTCTGTCTCCAGGCACGCACTTCCCTCTTGGCTGCCTCGACTTCGTCCGCGAATTTGTCCGTCAGCAATTTGTTCTTCTTCAATATCTTTCTCTTCCAGAACGCAGATTCATCTTCTTTCGAGATGTCACGAGCTCGTAATTTGGCTTTTCGTTTTTCTGAAATATACACGGAACACGTTTTGCATGAACGAAATAGCTGATTCAGATAATCATTTAAAAATAAAAGAAACGCACTTAATTGAAATATTTAATATCAACGAAGTTCTTTCTCTATATAAGTTTTTTTAAATCGATAATTTATTAATTCTTCTGGCTAAGTAAAATTTTGCGAGATGTTAGTTATCCCATTGTGAAGGTCAAATTGCGCATGAAGTTAACTACTATTTTTGCAGCTATTAATTTTGTGTTCAATTTTCAGAATTTCTGTAGTTTAATTGCTTTGTAATGCAAATTACGATAAAATGATGTATCAATGCTACAAAAATGAATGCAAATGAATTTGAGAAAGGATATAACATATAATATTAATATTAATTTCCCGATATAATATTAAATTCTCGATATAATATTAAATCCTGTGTAATATTAAGTTTGTTTATCATATGAAACAGTGCGTAAACAAATTACAATGAAAAAAAGCAATGACATTTTAGTTTATTCTACCACATAAAACTACGTTACTACGAGACTACAGTACATAGAATCATGATAAACTTGCATGTAGGGCCACTTACATCAAACACGTGAATGCATGTAAGGCCACTTACGTCAAACACGTCAATGCATGAGAATTTTGTCTTGTCTAATTTTTTTATCGCCATTTTACTTTTCTCTCTCTCTCTCTTTTTCTCATTATATAATATTCTTTCTAAAGTTTAGCGCGCTCAATCCTTCTAATAAATACCGTCGTAATAACTACCATTTTTATTACGAGCAAAAGTTGTTTTTGTTTTATGAAGAAAAATTATATTTAGTTTTACCGTAACGTTATTGGTTTTTTCTACTGACTAGATATATTAGCTTAATGATATCTAAATGTTGTCGTCAAATGTTATGTAAATGTGCCGTTTCTAGAATAAATGAAAAACATTTTTGCGGAAGTGCAGCCAGTGAGATATTGTACGTCACGGCTGTTGGCAAGACGACAGGAGCATAATGCATCTTTGATACGTGTAACAAATGATAGTTTAATGGCGCGAGCTCGGTTCCGCGGTTGTATAGCATCCGGTTTAAGAAATCGCTAAATTATAGAGTAGCGCAAGAATACGGCAGATGTACGAGCTCTGATGTTTGATAAGGTCTTTTTGTCAACAGTATTTAAAAAGGAAGAATTCCACGGGAAATAAAAGATACATTTCTTTGTTTCATTCGCATTTACGTTATATCTCTTTTTATATTTTTGTCAATAAGCGAAGCAAAACAGAACAGTTAAATTACTATCGGACAGATTTACGATCGGACGCGAAAACTTTCGTTACGTATATCTCTCATTAAGAAACCGTCAACGTCTTCAGATTCTCACTTACGCCGGCATGGCGTCTAAGACAGCCAAAGAGGAATAACAAGGTGGTTCGAGCTTAGCGCATTAATTTAATGAAGCATAGTTTAGTTAAACGTGTACAACGCGCGCTCTAAAAGCAGCCGCAATTGCAACGTTCTTCATTAAGCTATCCGATTGTGTGTCGTCGCATCTCGAGATGTCTCCTTCGGATGTATATCCTGCAACACACACACACACACACAATTGGATCGGCGAAACGTTTCGTCGATAATAATGACGATGCGAGAGACGTTAACGGATCAAAACAATAAACTTTTATCAATGTTTCCAGTTGACATGACGCATTCACGTGGTCGAATCGCGATTTTCCGTCAAAATTATCTTCTTTCTCCCTATGTTTTTCCGCTTCGCGACGCTATCAAACTGCAACCGCGATATTTCATATCGCGTTGTCGTCGATGTGGTGCTCAAATGTGAAAGAAAATTATATACGTAATACCACCATCGCGGTTCAAATAAAACTCGTTGCAGTCCGGAAAGCACTGGCATTATCGGATCACTCTTTACGAGCTTCAAGCGGAGATCTTGTTATCTTCAATACAAAACGCACCTGCTTGTTCATCCTGACATTCCAAACGCATCATGAGATCAAGAGTGGAAAAATAGCGTTTGTTTTCTGGACCGGACAAAATGTCGTTGCGATAGATGCTTACCTTCCTCATCCGCGCAGCAGATTTCCGGCTTGCAGACTTCCACGCAGACCTTTTCTAAAATCTCTTCAGCGTGACTTCTCTTTCTCGGTTTTTTAAGCTGTCTTTTCGTCTCCTCGACTTCTTCGTCTTCAATTTCAATTTCTTCTTTCATCAAGTATTTTTGTGGGGATACAAATTTTGTTTGTGATTTTATTTTTCTCACAACAGGCTCGAGATGCTTCTCTTCTTCCTCTGTCTTTAATGACTCGTGCAAACTTGATTTCTTCTTCTTGCGCGGTGTTTCCTGAAGAAGATTTATTATCTTTGCGCTTTCGTAATCATCCATCAAGCTCGGATAGCTCGCAAATTGCTGGAACAACGAGTGTAAATTTTTTATAAAAATTTGAACGACACGGTGCAATTATTGGGGTGCAAGTTTCAGCGATGCAAAGACACGTGTTTAAACGAGAGCATCTCATATATAAGTACATAAAAAGTATCTACTTATCTATTTTCTTTCCCAGCTACTTAAATTCTATCTTACCATCTTAACTGTTTGGAAAAACGTCGTTTCCGTGTCCGTCAGATCTTCGAAGAACACATCGTCTCTCGCAAGTTTTCTTGGCCGAAACTTTCTTTTTAATTGGTCATTCTTTTCTTTAATCTGAAGCTTGCTTCTTTCCTGATTGTTTCCTTTTTTCTTTGACACTGATATTGTAGATTCCGCTACTATATCAACAGCGCTTGCTTGTATTGCGTGTACTTCTTTTAGTCGCATTTCGACGAACTTCTCGAAACGACGGGATCTCTCAAAATACTAAGCAAAAAAAGCACATTATTGTCTTTTATTTTTGAACAGAAGCAAAGATAGATCATATAATCGAATTGAAAACGACAACAAACAAACAGCATCAATAAATTCAACTTCTAACGCATCAGGTATTACGTTATTTAAATTAGAAAAATTACTTTAACTGGAACTGTATTTTTTGGAACAAATGGATAATAATGGACGTAGAATTTTAATTACATATAGTTTTTTTTATTCATATGCGCTTTAAGTTGTTACTCTTTACAGAAAAGGTTTATCGAGCACTCACATTAACAAGATTCGTTCTGTCGCTTTTGGTATTGACGGTGTAACCTTCGGAGCATTCTACTAGATATATATTGCCTTCATGAGTGCCGATTGCCAGAATTTGACCGTTCTCATGAGGCACGATGGCTGTAAGACACTCGTTGCAGATGTGAAACGCGGTCTTGGACAAATTCATATTACTTAAAATGTCGTACACTTCCAGCAAGCCGTTTTTATTTATAGTAAAGAACATTGAATATCTAGATTTGCTCCAACAGGCTCCTTTTAGATCAGCGTATTGTTCCCTGCGCGCACAATTGTATCTTTTATCGTCTCATGATACAATATCAATATTAATCTGAAAACCTATATGTTAGCCTAGTGGGACGACGGAAAATTACATATGTTTATTTACGTGAGCATTTAGTTTGTTTCGCGCCGAGTATTAATAATTTTATCTTTTTTATGTTAAGTAATTTATAAAACATATGACAATTTTGACGTCATACAAAAGTATAACAAAAGTTAAGCGAAATTTACATGTAATATTCATGTACAGTGAATTTGGCTCAAATCAAAATAAAAAAAACATAAATGCTTTGTAAAAGTAGAGTTATTGTGGTTTGCAATCATAACCGAATCTCTAACCGAATGCTGAACAGACTATAGTCTCTCATATCGTCTGTCCAGATCTGGACGGTCCAGTCGCCTACGGTGAAGAATATCTTTGATATGAAAGGATTCCGATCAATAGCAACGACAGGACCGACGTGACAGTTGAATCTCGCCGATAGTTTGTCTATTGGGTTCATCATTCTTCGATGTACGTTGATCACCACGCCGTTCTCCATGCCCACTAGAAATTTATCGCTCGTAGTCGGCTCAATCTGCAGGGCGGTGACACCGATCGCGCTAGTGACATCCGCTCGACGCGGATCGACCAGATCCATTACTAACATGTCGATCGGTTGCCTGAGCATCCTGATATCCCACCATTTGATCGTACCGTCAAAAGATGCCGAGAAGAACTCCATGTTGGTTTTGGAATAGGTCCAGAGCGCCTGGTTCGCCGGATTTCTGTCGCGCGTTGCCGATGAAAGCGGAAGAAGAAACGGGAGTGACGGAGATTACAATTTGGCAGCGAAACGACAAAACTCTTTGGAAACGTTTTGCCGTGACGAAGATAAAAATTGCAACCGCATTTATAAAAATGCAAGTGTTGCAATCTGTTTTCTTCATAGACTACTATTTTGCAGCATTACTGCAGCAGTTTAATTAATTGACGGATGTAACGACGGATAATTGCTAATAAATTAATAATGAAGTGTCATAAGAGAGGCAATGCGGCCACACTTTCTTAAGTTTTACAGATAAAATTGACATCACAATATTCCACTGATTATTCAGTAAAATATTAAAAATAAAATATCTCAAAGTTACTTACATTGGAAGTATTAAAAAGAAAAATGATTAAAAATTATTAAAATAATTGTATGTATAAATCTAATAGTAAGCAACGGCGATAAAGTTTAATTAAATAAACATGTAGTGTAATCCACATATTTCATGCAGAAATGTTCGCACACATGTCGCTAACGATGTTAACACGATCTCGCAGTGATATCTGCGAGATATCTATCATGCCGAAGGCTATATTAATCCGAGTATCAGAAACTACCGTTTGCATGGATTTGCGGTGTTACTCTCGAAGGATATTTGCGATTCCGGAGGTCATACGTCAAAGTCAAGCGCGTTCAAGTTCTGGCCAATAATCTCGGCGGATAGGTGCAAGTTCCGAGAAACTTCCCATTCGAAGATAGATAGGTACCTGTGGCTAAACTGACGATGGGACATTTGCACTGGCCTATCCCCAATCCGGATGTCCCAGTTGCACACTTGGCCAGACATCAGCCCGCTAATCAGTATCGACGGATCGAGCGGATTAAACTCGGTGATAATTATCGGCGAGGATGACCTCAGGCACGTTACCGGTGCGACTGGATTCTCTGTGATAAAACAAAGTGTATCGCAAACTTTTTCTATTATTTTATCTTTTTGTAAACTAATTTTATATTGCAAAATGATTCACGCGAAAGACTATACTTGTTTTTAATATACACATTATCTCGAAAATAGCTTTATTGATAGATTCTCATATACGTACGTTTTTTTACAACGCTCGCTGTTTGCGCCAACCCCATAAAGAATTTTATATTTTGTCATATTACTTTACCAGAAATCACGTTATTGGATGCGTTTTTCTGTTTTATAGATAAGGGGATTTTGTTATGTGATATATTTCTGTCAATACCAAACGCGCGACATAAACAACACGCGTGCACACCGCGACGTCTGGTATAGATATAAAGATTCATGTCAGTGAGACACATTTCAAATATTATGAAGGACTTTGAAACGACCAATCGATTTCCGCGACCGGAATCGGGACGGGCGCGAGTGACAGGTCGCGTTTGACGACGACACGATGAAACATACTTCCGATACGTTGTAAAACGTGTCACTCGACATCCTAGAAAAAAAAAATCTGTTTTGCATGGGGTTGACATTATAGTGTACAGGAAAATTCAATAAAATTCAGGAACGCGAGAGAAAAATAAACTTTTTGTGTAAAATAGAGCAACAATTTATTTAATTAAACATTTAAGTAATATAAATAAAAAAATTTAATATATTAATATATAAAAAAAAATATACATGCATATCACATTTAATATTCAATTATAAAGTGAATTAAAGATCGATTTCTCTCTTTGTATCTTAAAATAAATTAAAATAAATTAAGGAACTTCTATTTTGTTATATTTTTGCAACTCTCTTTCTCTAGATTGTTTCTAATAGTGTTTTCACTGACAAGAACCTACACTATTGCGGATACCACAAAAATATTTTCGTACCGATGTCCCATATGTAGGAGAAAGGATTCACATTGGGTGGTTTTGTTTCGAACTCCGTGAAACAGTAGGAAGCGACCAATCGATTCTGTGTGCCGGGTGACCATGACAGGTGGCTGACTGGTCTTACAATGGATTGCGGGTCTGTGTACAGGTTCGAAATCCTGAAAAAAAGCAATTAAAAAACACCTCGTAAAATCCGTGTAAAATGACATTTATTCGAAATTTTTTTCTCACTCAGAAATTGTGTAAATTGCTCAACACGATAACGTTGCGCAAAGTGTTTAATTGTAAATAACAACAGAATTTTTCGATACGGTGAAACGAAGAAACGCTATTAGCGCTCGAAGAGAAGATGTAACGGCAATTCTTTTTATCGCAGTCGAAATGACCCGTTTTGTTTCGCGGATTTGTCGAACATAAAAGCGAGATAATATTGCTTTTGTGATATTGTAGGAGTAAAGCGAAAACTTCATTCTTCGCTTTGTGTCAAGCAAATTGTTAAAACGCAAGTTTAGACTGGAGTTTTATCCGAATTGTTTTTTTTCTTCTTTTATTTCTCTTACTTCTTTACAAATGATTGTTTCTTCCAGCAAATTTCAAATGAGAAGAGGAAAAAGGTTTTATAAACTGTCGTCGGTTTTTAAAGATCTTCAAATTTGTGTTTGGTAGCGTATCTCATTTAAACTGAAAGCTAAGAGTAGTGTTTCTGTCACACGCTATAAATTCAAGTCGTAGCGCACAGAAGACTCGCGAAAATATTTAAATTATATTCGCCTCATAGAATAAGAAAAAGAAAAAGAAGAAGAAGAAGAAAGGCGGATCAAACCGTTTACGGGGATCGATAGTTTCGAGAGCGCGTGGCACCTGTGAGACGCAACATGTGTTTTGACGCGTGAGGAAAACGACGGAGAAAAATCGCGACTCGTGTTAAACAAGCATCGGTCGGAAGACGAAAAGCCGACGAGATAAAAGAGCTCTTCCGCGAGCTTCTCAACGATAGCATCGTCTAGTGGTGAGACAACGCGTCGATTTATAAATAAGTTAACCGATAGGATAACGCAAGAGATAATGCAATGACAATGTCCGTATGTTGAGTGTAAAGTCTCAAAAGTAAATTACAAGATACAAGATAAGTTTTAAAAAGCTTTTCATGTTGATTTTGTTGTCGGGATTTTTTTATGTGTTAGGGCGCGCAGAACCTGCCTTTGAAATTTACGAGACCCATGCTTCATCCAAAATCTGTAGAAAAACATGTCGCAGCGGCAGTCTCGACAAAGATTTGCGTCGTATGATAATTCCGTACGTGACGGCGATTTGCCGAGAGAGATTTAACCAGTCTGAGGAAGCTCGCGTCGAGCACGTTGACGCAAGATATTTCAAATATCCCTGAGATATCGACGATAGCTAGATTTAGAGTTTAATGCGTGACAGCATCATTTAACATACACGTGCAATAACAGATTTGAAAAACAAGCGATTAAACGTAGATTTCCAGATTTTATAAAAGATCTCGATATATAATTTGTCATTTTCATCTCTCAAAATACATTTTCCAAATGATGACAGATTGCAATTACTCGTTTTTTATCATGATTCTATATGTAAAGATTGCTGATGCTTTTTATGGCAAAACTACAACACTAAAATTTTTCTATAACATACCTTATATTAAATGGAAGAACAAGCGCTGTCGGTATCATATCGTCGAAGTAATGCTCGTATATATTGACTCTGTTATTCTGTTGTATGTAGTACTCCATAGGCTAAGTGAACAAGTTGAAGTAATTAGTTGATAACAAAATTGCCGATTTAAATTAGGCTTTTATCGTATTAGAAGTTTTGTGTTAGTAGTTAACACATGCACTTTTTAATTGAGCATATAAATATATCAATTTTTAATTGCCGTCGTGGAAAATATAAAATTAATTTTAATTTGTACCTAAATATATATTTTGAATAAAAAAACTGACAATAATTGACACAGTAAAAATACATTTTAAACGCTGAAATGAGCATATTTTAAATGAGATATTTCAAAGCGACTCACGTCGGTGAGCTTTCTCATTCTCGGCGCCCAATACTCGTCCTTCTCGACACGCCGGCGAAATCTCATCACGGCTTCCTCGTCCTTCACGTTTATCTCCTTAGGCCAACCACCCTCCAAGTGTAACATCCCGCACTCCTTTGTTGTCTTCCTGTCGGTTTGCATCTGACGCGTAAAAAACCAAAAAAGAGGCATTACGAGCTGCGCGTAACGCGAGGTGAAGTTATAAAAGCGACCTCGCCTATCTGCCCGTTCATCGTTCTTAAGCGTTCTTTTATTACAAAACGTAAAACATGAATATCCGCTTAGCGCTTAAAACAACTCTCAGGAGCACGTCGTCATGTTAAAGCGGTTTACTTAAAAAAGAAAACGTGCAATCTGTCGCGTTTGCTCGCTGCACTTTATATTGTCAATCCATATTTCCATCACGGCGCAGCTTACCTGTTCCAGAGGATTGCAAATCTCATCTCACAGTATAGAGTTGGTCGCATCAACAATTTACTAAGCACTTTAACGTAAACCCACGTGCGTGCGACATCAAAAGCGCGTTCTTATATGTTGATTCAATATATTAATATTGTGTTCTGTCTCTTTATCAGATGCACATTTTTTGTTGCAAAAACATTTAATTGTTCACTTACGTAGCAACGAATAAGAATTCTCATCAAAGAACTGGAATTTTCAGTCGAGAATTTTCATTCGATTGATTTCAATAATTTCTACAATGATTTCTGTACCTCATGAAGAGCAAGTTGTTGAGACTTCTGTACACTACGATTACAGTGTTTCTCGTGCGTGTAATGTTGCATAAGTTTCGGATCTGGCAGGATATTCTCGTGCACCACGGAATCGGTACAGTTGAAGATGCATTGCTTGCCAAACTGCAATCTTTGCTTTATATATGGGTACTGGATCAGCATTGTTGGAAATTGTTCTTCGCGATAAACATAAAATGACGAAACGACAGCAAGTACGAGCAAAAAAACGCTCTTTCGTTAAATTATTTACGGAACGGCTAAACAAAAATCGGCGCACACTTATTTAACCGTAACATCGCGCATTTACCCTAACCATCGATATACTTTTCACGTCAGGCACGAACACTTGACGTCAACGTCGATCGAGATACGTGATACGCTCGATATACCGTGAAGAACCATTAAGGCGATGTTCAACTTGTGAAACACGACACGCGAACGAACCGTGGCATGATACAGGAAGAATATCAGGTGTAACAGCTTAATAGCTGTATCAACGCGATCGCGATTGTGTGTGATTGTGTTCATCGTGTCGCTGATATACAGAAAACTGATGTGCCTGTCCGCTTGTTAGTAATAACAGATAACAAATAAAATGTGCGTGTAAAACTGTATAAATATTTGAAAAAGACTATATTTGCTTGATTATATCAGAGCTTTTGTTGCAACACTTAGAAACAAAAAATCTTCAAATCATCAAAATTTTACCGTTTCACAAAACATAACGCATCTCAAATCTGAAAGAGGAGATTCTTTCAAACTTGAAAGCGGATACGTGCAAGAACGTAATGGAGTCCGGAGAAAAACTCTGTAATTTCTTGCGTGGCGCTCTGTTTCCGCGATACGGCTTTGTGCATCGGCGATTCGATTGCGCGGCAATTCGCCGCGCTGGATGCACTCTATAGAATTACGGGTACCGCGCCGCGTTACATTCTCGTGCCGGCGGGCCATCGCGATGACATTATCCCTTCGCCGAGAGCTCTCACAATTTCTGCGGTCCGCAATCCGGCTTCCGCCAATCAACGCTTTCGCGCCGCCCGATAAATCGGATGAGTCTTGCCGCCGGTGCGCTGCACCTAATAAATCAGATTCGACGCGGAGCCAGCGGCATTGTGATCGATTATTCTGCGTATACGCGAGAAATCTCGAACTTGGCGATATCCCAATGCTGGATTCAATTTGTGAAACCCTAATGGCCGCGCGAGATCGCGTCGTTGAAGTTTTAAGAAATTGGAGCCGCGCATTCGATATATCACGTCGTGCTAAATCACGATAATTGTACGACTACGACGGCATGAATATAATAGAAAGCGATGTTTCCAGATAAATAAAATTTTTCTCTACACGGTTCTCCGGTTTGGTTTATACAATATTAGTTTTAATAACTTTATAAGATTTACTGCACTTTCGAGTTGAACAGATTTGAAAACTCAATTTTTATCTGCCATACGCGAACAAACGCGCAATTCAATTGAAATTACTAACGTGCATTCCATAACTATATACGTACGTATGTAACGATACTGTATGACGATATATGTATATATCGCGGTTCTTGAATGCGAATCAAAGATCTATTTGTGAAATTGACGCAACCGCGACAGTGCGGACATACCTAAATTTAATGGCAATATTATTTTGCTGCGCGAGCGCGAGCTGCTGAATCGGAATTCGCCAATCAATGCTCTTGCACAAGTTCTCAAATCGGATAAACCCGTAGATTGAGCCACTCATAATGAATCTGATCGATCGGTCAGATCGGCCGCGTATAGGTACGTGCGAGGACACATATCGAAGATGAACGCCGAGCGCGCCGCTAAAGCGATTTAGCCACGGATTCAAAACCACAGTAGTGGCGTCGCCAAATGGAAAGTTTGGAGTGGAATTCGCAGAATCTTGTCCATGATTGCAGAGTTCTCCGAATTTTGGCGGCAATTAGGAACATCGATGTATTCAATGGGACGATTCCCGGCACCAGCCAGCGAGTAATACGGCGAAATTGTAAAAGGAATGGAAAATTAGTTGGCGCGTATAGTATCAAGATGGAATGAGACAAGCGATGGATTGTGACATTTACGTTGTAACGGCGAGATCATTTCACATATATCACGTTTATGCAGAAGATCTAGGTAACTATTATGTAACTTTTCGATTCTACTCGGAATGATCCCGACTTTTATCGGTTTCCCTTTTTCTTTTCCTTGAAAAGAAAAAGAAAAAAAACGACTATATTACTCCGATATTACGACGATATTACATCGATATTATTTCGATCGGAATTGATTCCAAAAAGTTACATAATATAGCTATTCAGGAACGCTCACGTGCATGAAAATTGCGATGTCGATGAAGTTACACTTGTCGCGCACTTCATTCATTGCCTTACGAAACAAACCACACATATGTACACACGCACACGCTTTTGATACACATGTTGCTTCAAATTTCCGATATCCACATAACAGAAATTCCACATAAATTCCTCCGGCCACGAATAAATCATTTATTCCTGCATGATATTTTATTAATTTAATTGATTGATCCACAATACGTATCATATATGACAGTATTTAAACTAAAGTTGTAACTTTTTGAATTTTATAAAGAAGAGAAATTGATGGAAAAATTCGAAGATAACGAGAGAAGTCTAGTTGTAAACTCTAGAGTCTGGAGCAAAAAAATGTTGTCAGCTTTTTGGCGCAAGGTAAAAGTGTGTCATGTTGTGAGTTTTAATTTACGTCGATAGACTATACGTCAAAAGACTTAGCTTATACTTACGTTTTACACAGTAGAACAGAGTATACTCCAATCCGTGTTATAATATTTATTTAAAAATCCGTTCTGCGAACTGGCGAGCGAGCTCTTAGCGAGAACGAGTATTGCGAACACGACGAGAATTTTATATTTCCTCTGTAAGCAATACGACTTTTCATCCAGGTGTCTACAAAGGCGATCTCGGCGCAGTATTCGTTTAAGAAGCTGAGAGTACTGTCAGAAGACTTTGAGAACTTTATCAAGAAGGAATCTCGTTCGTTTCAATGCAGAAAGATTTGCGAGACGAGCGTTCTGTCTGAATTCTTGATTCCATTGAGTAAAAAATTAAAACAAATAGTTCACATGTTAAAGACATCCCTAAAGATTTCACAACGATTATTTTCTTTGAATATTATTCCAAACAACGTCGTAATTTCATATAGAACTTTTAGTACGATAAAAAGTAATATTGCAATGAATGATTTTTTCTTGGAAAGTAGCATTAACAAAATAATAATGACGAAGCTCGCACGATGGAAGAGCGCACAATCTAATTGTAAAAAAGATAACATAAGTTTAAAGGAACGACAAAAATGCATCATAGATCATCAACAATCTGCGTTCTGTCAGAAGATGCGACGTAGCAACGATTGTTGTAAGGCGTCTGCAAAACGTTGCCAAAACTTCAGCAGCGATTTATTGAATCATAAAGAATATTATCGATCGATCGAATCTATTTGTCCAATTTACTCGGAAAAACCTGTACCATACAGCAATCAGCAAGAATGTGAGTCAGTAAATCATGTTTTTTCTTCAACGCGAATAATGAGCAAGAACTGGACTTCCAGAAAACTAGCCACGCAAGGAGAGATTTATTACAAATGCAAACCAAAATCGTATACTTTTTCTCATTCGACTAACCGCAAAGAAATATGCGTTTCATCGTGCACACCGCGAGATCGTCGCGAAGAAAAAATAAGAAGACATAAGCTGAGACAAAGTATGACTATTTTTTCTACGCAACACTGTTCCAAATCAATCCCGAAACTGGAATCTTCTCTCGAAACAATTAAAACGTTGCGTGAGACAGAAATATCAGCTGTGAAAATTAAAGTGCCAAAAATGCATTCTGCACCGGACATTTACGACGATCACATAAAACTCGATCTTTTTGCCAATTTTTCAATTTCTCCTGGTCTTGCTAATAAGACTGAAACGAAGGTTCAGCAATTTCCAACACTGACAACGAGTGATTGTTATTCTATCGAGAAACCTGAAGAGAAACTCATGTCGAACATCAGCGGTTGCAAGCACAAGTTGGCAAGATTCGAGTATCGATCAAGTAAGAATTCTTACAAAGAGATGTGGAGTATCATTGTAAATCGCAGTTCGTTCGACGACGAAGGCGTGCGAGAAAGACAAAAAACTCTTTTATCTTGCGTTAGAAAGACTAAAAAACTGAAGTCGCGACAGAAAGAAACTGCAAGGAAAAATAAGAGAAGAATTAACTTGCGTAGCGGATGGCTACGACAAAAATATAAAATTCGTCTGAAGATTTTCCGAAAAAGAAACGGACTCGATCCCGGCCTTCCGCAGATTGTCGAGGTGATACAACCGCATAGAAAAATGCGATCATTCTCGCCAAAAGTGCCACAAAGGAAAGCGAATTACGCCGCAATTGAAAAGTCCGTGTCCACTTTGATTGTCTACTCAACATTGCCGGATGTCGAGACAAAAAGTTATTCAATGAAGATAAAAAAAAGCAAAACGACCGCTAGCGGACGAAGAAAATGTTCCCCCAAAAAACATTACTGAACTTTTTTTTAAAAAGTTTAAAAGTTTCAAAAAAAGCTACTTTAAAATTTGCTCTTTGTTAACATTAATTGTATAAATGTATACCTATATTTTTAAATCTCACGTTCATTTTTTTATACCTAAAATCTAAAATAAAAAAGATAAAACCCTAATATTACAAATAAACGTAATAAATATATTTAAATCACAATTTAAGCGGAAATATCATTTAATTTTGCGCTAAAAGCGTGGCGACGGTAAGAACTTAACTAAACAACAAGCAGAATTTGCGTAGAGTACTCGGCGTTTTATTCATTCATTCTGCTTGGTTTATATTAATAACAAGTAGCGTAGCAGAGCTTTGTAAGTAAAATGTATGCACAATGCATCCAAAGGTGGCATTATAAACGGGTGCAGGAGAAAAGCGTGGAAATGAAAAAATGCAGCTCGCGCGGACGGCCCGAGACGGCTGCGAAAGAAGTCCGCTCGCAGCAGCTGCGGGCTTCCAACTTTTCACGTTTATCATTATCTCACCCTCTCGTCGTACGCCCTTATTTTTCCGTCGTACCCGGTGGAACAAACTTGCGCATCAAACGTCGCTGTTTTATGGCCGGTATATATTTTCATTTCCGTCGTAGGATGATATATCTCGTAGCCCTAATAAACGCGACTCGGGATTTAGCGGGCATTTATCTTGTCTACATCGTCGGGATATAATAGGAAAAAACGGCAACGCGAATTCTCGTTAATCCAATTTCAATTCAGAGCGCGGTGGTAGATTTTGCATTGCACGGCGAGTCTACACTCTCAATTTGATTTTTATTTAATGGTAATATTATATAAAACTGATGTAAATTATTATTGCAGCTTAAGAATACGTATATTCTAATTTTAAGTTTATTTTAATTAGTATAGACAAATGATTCGTGACATGTAGATGCATTTCTTTTGCACAAAACTTGATTTATATATTTAATAACTTAGCCTCTTTACTTTTGGTTTGCTCATTCAATGAGCTTGTTACATCGCTCTGATGATTCTAAAATTGCAACCTGTCTACAAGTACGTTAACCCATATTCCGCAAGTACCTATCTGCATGTACATTAACCTATGTTTTTTTTTTTTCACTGAAACGGCGCGCAATTAAGGAGCACGGTAAAATTGGCAAGAAACGAACGCCACTGGTAATGTTCACGATCGTTGGCTCCTAATTGAACGCTGACGAATAACCACTGCTCTTCGGCCAGTTGTTTTCTCAATAACGAACGGAAATAATAAAAACCGCCGACAATATTTTCATAATATTCATACGGAACGTCTGCACTTTGTTGCAGATAAACGATGATTGGTTTCACATGGAGCATCGATCCGTGGCAAAGAGGTCAACGGAGCCGCATCTCCAAATGCACCAGAGACTAATGAAAGACTCCAGAGTACGTCGAGCGGAGCAACAGCGGGCGAGATCGCGCATCAAAAGGGATCTTATAATCAAACGTCCGTCCAATACACCAATCATGTTGAACGACGACAGGTGGCCTCAGATGTGGTACTTGGTAAGTAATTTTAATTGTTGCAATATTTTTTTTTATATTTTTTTATTTAAAACAATTCTTCTAAAATAATATTATAATATGTTACAAGATAAATTATATACTATTGTACTCAGTAAAGATATTATTAGTATTGTTATTATTATTATAAAATATTGTAAACATATTTATATACACATACAGTAATTTTGTGCATTATGTAAAATAACAACTCTCGTTTGTCTCAACAATAAATGACAACTTTTAGTATTTTTGGTAAATATATATGTAAGCGTATAGAGCTATATTTTTTTATATTATAACTTCTTAAAAAGTAATATTGCGGTTACCAAGAATAATACGGCTAAACAAACTCGACAGATATGAGCTCCTTAAAAAAAGTGCTACTTTATCGTAGATGAAGATCCACCGGCTAAAAGTTGGATGATGTAGAGAGAGATGTTCGATAATTTTTCTTTTCAGAACAGGGGAAAGGGGTTAGACATGAATGTGCAAGGTGCTTGGGCCGAGGGAATAACTGGAAATGGCGTCGTAGTCACAATTCTCGATGATGGATTGGAGAAGGATCATCCAGATCTTTTAAAAAATTATGTAAGTATTTGAATTAAAAGTTTTAATACATTTTCTATTAAAAGAAATTTAATTTTTTGATTCCATAAAATCAATTTTGTAGATAAACTAAACACATTTATATGTATGTTTTAAAGTTAAAAAGTGCTAATTAGATTTTACAATTAGATTATATGATATTTAATATGAAATATTGTACGAACTGGATCATTCAACTACTTTTTCATATTTGATTAAAGTGTGTTATAGAACACACTTTTCGTTGAAACTATCGTAATCTAATACAATAGCTTTTCGTGTAATTACTTTGCGCTAATAAGTCGCAAACACTAATGTTTGCGTATTATCGCGCGCGACGAATGAGTTTTGCGTATTTGTGTCAAAAAAGTGAGGAAAAAAGAGAGGAGAAAAATTCCAATTGAGTGCACAAAGAATATGGCAGATGAAGACGTATGCGTGAAAAATATCAGCTGTTGAGCGCGAATATGGAAAGGGGTTATCCGGTGTGCATCTGTATGCCGAGCAGCTATTGATTCACAGATGGTCATTGAATGAAATACCTTCAGTAAAAAGTGAATCGCATTAATCAGTCAGTAGACGTATTGCGCTTCAACGCATTACTCTGATTGCGTGAATGTTTTACGATCACGTAGGCATTTCTTATTATACAGTTGAATACTTAAAGTAAAACAATTCCTAGATACACGTCATTCATAATTAAAACGTAATATTTCATTTATTGAATTACTATGAATTTTATATTATATCCTTATATTCTTCGTAACGTAATATTTCATTTATTGAATTACTATGAATTTTATATTATATCCTTATATTCTTCGTAAATTTTAATTTGTTATTTTAACTTTTCTGTTTCAGGATCCGCAAGCGAGTTACGACGTTAACAGTCACGACGAAGATCCGATGCCGAGATACGATATGGTAGATAGCAATCGCCACGGCACTAGATGCGCCGGTGAGGTCGCAGCTACTGCCAACAATTCTTTGTGCTCTGTGGGCGTTGCTTTTGGAGCTGGTGTGGGTGGTGAGTGATCCTAGAAGTGTTACTTTTGTTAAATCTTCAAGGAATACGTTATATTATAACATTTAAAGATCAAAAGAAGCTTGATTATATTACATAGAATTCTTATTCATTATACAACCGAGTAATGTGAGATTTTCAGAAAAAGTAGAAATTAGATATTAGAAAGATGTTCTCTAATTAGTTAAAGGTTAAAGGTAGCAGAATTGGCAGAATATCGGGAATGATAGTTCAATTTCGAGCAATCACTTGCAGTTCTGTTTCCAATTAGTAACGTTGAAGTCGGCGTCGGAACTCGCGCTTGACTACGATCGACATGTATTTGTAATATACAAAATTGATATCATGATGCGGCGTCATTTTCAAATTGGAATCGAGCTTGGCAATAGCCTTACATTCGGAGCCTTACATTCGGAACTGATCCAAATCGTAGCGCGGATACTCAATTCCGACCTTGTAAATTGGATTCTATGTACCACGTGTCTGCAGGAATTGTGTGGGATAATTAACTCAACATGAAAACGCATGACCATTAGGAAACTCTTGATACACGTACATGTGTATCGCTGAATACTCTTACGACAGAGAGAAAAAGATTTATATTAAAAAAAAAGTAAATAATGCGATATATAGTGCTAGCGAAATGATTATTAATTTAGTTATTTTTTATTTTTGCACAGGTGTTCGAATGCTAGATGGCGATGTAACGGATGCCGTCGAAGCGAGATCCTTGAGTCTGAATCCCCAACACATCGACATTTATAGTGCCTCGTGGGGGCCTGATGATGACGGAAAAACTGTAGACGGACCTGGTGAATTGGCTACCAGAGCTTTCATTGAAGGAATCACAAAAGTAAGCGCTTTAAATTTAAAATATTCTGTGTTAACTCTTTTGTTACGGCGCGTACGTGTACAAGAGTGCTTTCTCTGTATGGAGAAGTCGCGAATGTCTGTTTTATATATAGAAGGAAATATATAAAGTCTTATAACATAACTGTCTAAGTGTTAATTAAAACTCGAATTGATGTAAAATACAGAGCGCCGACTTTAGTCGGCACTCGTATACACAGGTTCTCGTATGGATGCTGAAACTAAAGTCGGCGTTAGGGATAAAAGGATTAATATAAGTGTATTCACTTCTTTGTTATGACAATTTGTCATCTGCATAACAAAAATAAAAAAAATCTTGTGTCTTCAATTTCTGTGATCAAATACTGTTTCATACGAGAGAAATAATTTTGTTCATAGACAATTAAATTTCAAACACTTTGCAAATTATCCATAAACGTATTTTATGTTTTCCTCGTATATATTATTTAAACGCTATTTGTTTAATCGAAAAATTATTTATTGATCGTACTTCTGATTCTTAATAATCTTAATTGCTATATCCTTTTCGTTATTACGTTTTTGACGAGCTGAAAGAAAGTATGCTAGATGCCTTGGAGCATCAAACTTTGACGTAATAGCGTAATCCACTTAGGACTGCAATTTTCTTCGCTATAATTTCCCGCGCTATGACAAGATAAATGCAATTAGCTTTACGAGGTATCCGCTACGACACGGAAGCTTCTAGGTTGCCTCAAGACGCTTCCTTACTCTCAAGCGTCAAGCAGCAAGAGATTTTCAAGTTTCGCTTATAGTTTGTTAATGCGATACATAGAACATCAATAACAACACAATTTCAATACGATATCTCTATTCAAGAATTAATTTTTATTATCTAAAACAACTGAAAATACTTTGCACTAAAAAACAATTTACACGCTTTTATTCAAACTAATTTCTTCATATACATATACTGATACTTTTCTTAGAAAAGTAGCGAGCGCTGATCGATAAGCTATTTAATGCGACGGTACAGTATTGAAATGCCGATGTGACAAAATTGTTCGCACGTAATTGAAGATTGTTGCGCTTCGATCTTTCATGATTTTTTTTTAAATCGAAATTCCTTCGAAATTACTCTTTATGTTACAGTTACCTAAATCTTTGCTCAAAGAAAAAATTTAATGGCTTATTAAGAGAAAAATGTAACAGCTTTGTGATTAGAATTTAACTTCTTTGAGATCAGACTTTTGCTCTTTTAATTTCTTATATTCAAAAAAATATATTTTAACTCGCAATGTTTTTTTCCTCGAGAACTACAACACACAGACACAAAAAAAGTTTCTTTAACCGCAACTTTCGCTGTTACAAATTTCTTTGAGAATTTTAATAAATATAAGCCAAAAACTCTTAGACTTTTCGGTAATTGTTTTCCATTATAATATACTTAAAAAATATTTGTTTAATAGTATTTCAGAGAATTTGTTTCTTTATATAGAATATATTTGTATTTGTTTCGTCGCTTTTTCTTTCAAATCTAGTTAAAAGCAAAATTCGCTCGTTCATTATTAATGCGATTCGTGTGCTCGTGTCCGAACAAACCCGTCGCGGGATGAAGTGAAATTCGCACAAATGTATCACGCAAAAGCATTCCCCGAGATCTTCCGAGTTTCATCGACGACAATAGCCATTGTCATCTCGATGTATGTATATGCTTCGCGCGGAGGCGACTCTTCGATCGTGTTTGCAACGTTCCTTTATCGCGATTCTAGAATGGCGAACTTTAGCATTGAGAGCATCTTTGCTTCAAGTAACGATCATTAAATCGCAGATATTATTAAAGAGGAACTATCAAGAAATTGTTGAGAAACTCCGATCTTTAGTACAGCCAGTTTCAATTATTCACGAGTCATGTAATCATGCCTCATTTTGCGAGATATTGTTATAATTAATAATTCAAGTTATGGAATTGACGTATTTCACACACATTTAGAAAATATAATATTAATAAATAATCAATTGTCCTTGGTTTTAAATATGTTAACGGTTTTTTACATATTTTGATTAAAACAAAAAAATATCAAACTTTCTTTTCGAGTTTAATACCTTTTTTCCGTAATTAAAACGTGTACTTAATATCAAAAATCTCATTTTTGAAGTAATTTCCTCTCGACTGTATCACTTTATTGACCACTTGGAAATGCGTGGATGATTAATTTCTTTCGACGCCGATGTCGCTTCGTATAGTCGTTGGACTGAACGATGACAGACGTAATTCGATTAATGGCGACGACGAAGAACTTCTTCAGACCCGGTTTAATAGACTCTCGCCGGCGAGAGGTCAGCTTTCAGAAAGTTTCTAATTGGGTGCTTTTAAGCGACTGGTTGGCTTGAACCGCGCGCTAACATGTAAGTATTGCCATTTTAGGCTTACTACTGACGGCGTGTAGTCGTAAATCATATGCAAATGTCAGTACGGTCAGTGTAAAACTTCGTTGGAATGTGTGATAACTAGTGTATGTACGTTTTCTTGAAGAAGGAGTCATTTCATTTTCACATATATTAATTATATAATATTGTTTCAAAATATCCTAAGTTCTATTTCCAAACAATATGACTTACTTGTATTATACTACTTAATATGTTCAGTATTTGCGAAATACAAATGACGTTGATTCTGTAAAGCCACTTTGTTATCTCCGCAGCAGCTTGACTTTGCTCGTACTTGCACAGTAGATATTTAGCAATGACAATTCCCTTTGAAAGCGTATCAGATTATATCTATCTTATATTCGATAGACGGATGAATATGTACGTACGGACGTACTCGGAATTCTCTTTGTGGTCTGTAATAGGTTCTCGATAATTTCACCGTTTGGTCAATACATCATAGCCGAAATTAACTACAGTACTTGCATTTTTGATATAAGCGATGAATAATTGTATGAGTTACGGTACGCGTTTATATTAAATTTAACTACTTCATACATACGATTCTTTTTTGGATTTCTTTATAGCAATTACAGTTCTTTTGTATTATTTGATAAATTTAAATAAATATTTTTTTAAATAGAAGTATCGTGTAGAGTAGAACACTAATTGTAAGATATTTGTTTTAATTTCTAAAGTTCCAATTTCCAGATTAGAGTGTTTATTAAAGTACATTTTATTTGCACTTTAGATTGAGCAAAATAATATTACCTAAACCTACATTGCTTAATTTTAATACAATGTTAATTAATCGTTATTATATAGCAAGAAGAATTTTATCTATAAGTGTCCAATGCAGCGATACCATCGATCCTTATCACTTTACGATCAAATAGCCTGCACTGATCAAAGGCTCGAACGCTATATTACTGAATTAGTTAACAGTGCGTCTCAAAGAGAGTTCAGAATTCGTGGTCACGCCTACGTCACAGTGCCTGGTCTTATCATGAGATAACTAAATCCTCAGTCTTATAGTAAAATAAGCATCTGTAATCTCATTAAAAGTAGACAATGTACATTATGTACGTTGCAAGTTAGAAAACATTTGTGTAAACAAATAATAAAACAATATACATATGTATATATTTTATTTAAATACATATGTATATATATTTTATATTCTTTTTTTTAGTAAAACAAAATTTATATATCGTTGGCACACAAGCATTGTCTAATTAAGTAATTACTATGATTGCTGTCTTTTCGAGAAATCCCTAACACTTTTTTTCCAAGTAATTGATCACGTACTACACGATTCGTTTTCTATAATAGATTTTTAATCTTGCCGAAGATCAAGAACTCAATTCTCAAAATTTTTCCATCTAATTTTCGACAGTTTTCCTAGATATATACAATATCTAGGAAAATTGTCGTCACGTGCTCGAAGCAATTTAGACTCGACCCTAGACCATTAGCTAAACATTCAACTCGAACATTCAAATCGATTTTCTAACAATAGTTTTGTTTCGAATCATCCAACACTGTGTGTCTTCGGCCGCACAATGAAAACAGCTTTAGCATGCAAAATGTCTCAAACTTTTAAAGCACTTTGAAAGCGTTCCGAACGTCTTAAAGCCAAGTACCCATTAGATAAAAACTCGAAAATGTGTCTGAAGTATCCAGATTTACTTTAGCTTAATACTTGCATTATTGAATATGTTTGTTACATTGTATTAAATTCTGCGGCCTGAATTTCTTCGAGAGATGCAACAGAAAAACAATGTTTATATAATACAAGAAAAAGATATATATGTTTTTACAGGGACATTTTTAAATATATTATAATTATCTGAATCTTTTATATATCAAGGCAAAAATGTTTTTTTTTTTCGTCAAATTAAAACAAATTCGTCGATTTAATTGAACGTCAGGGTCGCAAAGGCAAAGGCTCGATCTTCGTTTGGGCATCTGGGAACGGAGGTCGGGATCACGACAACTGCAATTGCGACGGCTACACCAACAGCATCTGGACCTTGTCGATCAGCAGCGCGACTGAGAACGGTTACGTACCTTGGTACAGCGAGGCGTGTTCGTCTACTCTCGCTACCACTTACAGTTCAGGCTCTACCGGTGAGAAACAAGTCGTCACTACGGATCTGCATCATCATTGCACGAGTAGCCACACTGGTACATCCGCTTCGGCACCTTTAGCGGCTGGTATTTGTGCTCTCGCCTTAGAAGCGAACAGAGATCTGACCTGGAGGGACATGCAACACATTGTGGTCAGAACCGCCAAGCCTGCGAATTTGCAAGCTTCCGATTGGGTGGTCAACGGAGTTGGTAGAAACGGTGAGCTTTCAGTAAAAGAAATACTGCGATTTTATCGACAATTAAATGATCGTTGAACATATTTGAGAAAAAAAGAATTTTATTAGGAAATAGAAACATTAATAATATGCTAATGAAATAAAAATAAATTACTTTATCTTTTTATATTTATGCTGATTTTTTCTTTTGTATTATTTGTTAACATTTTATTTTTATAAATTAGAATTAATCAGAATATTCTCTCAATATTTCTTCTATTATATAATAAAGTAATATTACTCTCTTAGTATTTATTTAAAATAAAATAACTTGTAATGCGGTGCGATCAAATTTAATATTTAACAGTAAGCCACAGTTTCGGTTACGGCTTAATGGACGCCACTGCCATGGTACGTTTAGCAAGAAGATGGAGAACTGTTCCGGAACAACACAAATGCGAAGTATCAGCACCGCATACAGGCAGGTAAGAAGAAGTTGTAGATTATGTTATTAAATAAACGCAAAAGTAATTTAAATGTAGTATTTTTGTTCGAACATGTCAGCCTTATCTATTCTAGCAGACTTTATCCATATCAAATTGCACGGCAGGAATTAATACGATTATATTGTCAAGGCTTGTAACTTGACGACAAGTTACATTTAGTAGTAGCAGCATAGCGCGATTTAAAGAGATATAAAAGTATTAAACAATGCGTATTAATAAATAAAAAAATAAATTTAAAAAATATTAAATAATGCAGAATTGACTGAAATGAAAAAGAACGTGTATTGAATGCTTATAAAAATACTTGCTTTGATGCGCGAGATCTTAAAATTGGATCCGATTTTCATTCACCTTTCAGACAAATACCGCCGAAGAGCCAATTAGTTCTCGACTTACATGTTAAGGAGTGCAGCGGCGTTAATTTCCTCGAGCATGTTCAGGTATTATTATTAATCTTAGATTATGTCTCTGCAAATTGTATATGTGTATGTAAGAAACATGATAAAATTATAATTAACACACACGTGAAGAGTGTGATTGGCGATAATGGCGCAATAATACGCTTGTCACAGGCAAAGGTATCGCTGATGGCAGCAAGACGAGGAGATCTTCAGATACAGCTAACATCTCCTCAAGGCACGAAGAGCACTCTTCTCGCTAAGAGGCCGCACGATGTCTCGAAGGCTGGTTTCACCCAATGGCCATTTATGTCAGTGCACACGTGGGGAGAACGACCGCATGGCATTTGGAAGTTAGAAATCCACAATGAGGGTCGGTACTTCGGTAAGTTAGTTATTTTACTTGAACAATAGCCAATCAATTCAATTACTCGGTACTAATTGATGCCTAATTAATCAAAATTTTCAGTATTTTTTAAAGTTATAATTCTCATTTGTTAAAACTTAACTAATTAAAATTAATCAGCTAACTTATTTAGCGCTAAAAGTACTAACATCGATATTATCATACATTAGAGAAGACCATGCATTATACGTTCGTAAATCATTGCATTAGATTAAAATGTCATAGGCAAAGCGCTTCGGAGATTACGCCAGCATTAGCTCCAACATTCGAAGATGTCTTTCGCTGATCTAAATTTCAAATAAGATTCTACCTAGTTTGCTGTAACAACAGTTTCCAAGTTTCTTAGCAGTACTATTATAAGGTCACGGTTACTAAGTTCTTCACTTGCAGAAAGCATCTGCATTTGTCAACCGAAAATGTCCGCAAGTATTTGCAAAAAGAAACTTGCCGACACATCGACACTTAGTTTTTACTCTCTCATATCGAAATAAATAAAGTCATCTTTTCTCGATAAATTTTTTTCTCTCGTGATCTCGATGGTTATCTTTATCTGATTGTAAGAAGAAAAAACCAAACGTGTGTCGAAGCGATTAATCAATTCATATTTGTGATATACGAGTAGAATGGCTTAAACATGTCTGGCATTACATTCGCATTCTGCAATGCGATACCGAGTTGGTTGTCCGTTCGGTAGGATTCCTATGATATTCCCGCAGTTCGGCTCGTGTCTGGGACGCCACCGAGAAAGCTCTTACATAAGCTCCATTCGCGCGCAATCGTCTAAGGAAGTGCATTATCTCGGGAGACGGATAATTGCCGAATTCAAGCTATATCCTTCTCGCAAAGTGTCCTCGACGGCAAATAGCGACGAGACGTTTCGTGACTAACATGGCCAATCTTTAGAAAGATGTGAGAGCGTTAAAACCACTTCAAACTGTTTCCGCGACGACTCATCATGGCCAATGGCTGTGTAAACTTCTTGAAATGTTTCTTCTTCGAACAAGTTAGGCAAATAAAAATTTAAATCGCTTGGAATATTTTTTTTTAAGTCGAACGTTTCTTGAGAGTCGTGATAATTGTAAAAATTTCGGATATCTTGAAGTCTTTGATACTCGATGAGCTGCTTCGCCAAATTACATTTAATACCTATATCTGATCTGTACGTTTAGCTCTGATATTTCTATACTACATATTCTGTGTTATACGGTACATCAGTGAGCGTAAAATTTCTCCTTTGACCACGACATCCGTTTTCTTTCTGCTGCATTCTGGATCAGGACGCGCGACACTGCATGAATGGGCGTTGATATTCTACGGCACAGCGACACTTCCCGATAGGACGGAATACGCTCTCTACAACCCGGCCGGTATAAGTATGCCCAGACGACCGTTCGTGAAGCCACGCGAGACTTACTCGAAGAACCAGAACATCTTGACAAAAGGCAACAAACAAGCGCAGCATAAATCCGGCAATCTGAACCCTCTTTATGTAACGAACGCACAGAGTCAGTCGCAGAGAAAGGGCAAAGTCCGCGGACAGCACAAGAACGGTAAATCGGCCAATAAACCAAGTCCGAAGCCCACTGCTCAGACTCTCCGGGGTCTCACAGGAATCAATAAAGGAGTCAATAGCGTAGCCGGAGAGATGCGCTTGATCACATCGAGACCACGCGGCAGAAGTACACCCAGTCCGATCACATCGACCCAAGTGATCACGACGAAGACGCAGACTGCGGTGACGACCAGACACAGGATCGTTGACCTGATAACTGCTTCGCCTCTGCAGAGAGGACTGATCTTGTTGGAACCGCCGGCGAAAGCGGCCACCAACAAAGTACCGGCGGTATTTCAACAGTATCCCAAGATCCAGCAACTTTATCCGGTTTATGGTGGAGTTCGTGGCATCGGTCAGCAGCACGCCACCAGAGCCAAAGGACACGACCTGCTGCAAGACGAGCAATTTGACCCGAGAAACTTGCAGCTTGACAAGGGTATCTACATACCTTTAACCTCGAGTTGGCGAGACGCGTCGAATGTTTAATGGCGCGATCGGAAGCTAGGTTTACTTATTTACATAAAAGAAAAAATCAATATCAGTTTAACAGATAAACAGTTAATTTTATCTTTGATAAAAAAATTTAAAAAATAAAAAAATTATATTGTGTGTCAAAAAAAATAATTTAAACTTATATGAAAAATAAATTATTTAACTTACAAAATATGTGTTTTGCTATATACACCTGACAATTCAAAAAACTCAAAAATCAATGCTCAACATAATTACAGTGTTAATAATCCGTATTGAGATCCGTATTCTATTTGCTATTGAACATTTTTGCGAAAAAAAAACAGCATTGCAAGTAAAAACAGAAATACGTATGACCAATGACATCAATCTATCAACATCGTTGTTAGCCAACGATGGTATTTTGTAGGACAACAAAGAGTATCGTTTCGTAGCTTCCAATCGTTTCCCATTCGCTTTCACGCGTTCGTCCACGCGCGTTAGAAAGTAGAGATGCGGTATCGCGCGCAGGCAAAGCCTTGCTCTTCAAGGCAAAGCCTTGAAAATTAAACGAATTTGTTGAAATTTGGTTTTTCCTATTATCTCTTTCTTGTTAGCTGTTTCGCTCTGAGTACAACTACATTATAGTCATCTTGCACATAAAATATATTATCTATACTCGGCTATTAATACATAGTAATTTAGTCTAAAAAAAAAAAAAAAAAAAAAAAAAAAAAAAAAAAAAAAAAAAAAAAAAATTATATGTAGATTGTTCTACGCGAAATGGTTTTGCTGCATGTTTTGCCAAATAATGGGAAATTGTTATCGACAATTTTTCTTTTTTCTTTATGTGAGAATAACAAGTATTTATAAAGTGCTTTTACAATGCACCATTTGTTTGTTTGTTTGTCGAATCATTTTATACGAACATTCTACATATATGCTATTGACACTTTTAGCATCTATAGGTAGTTGAATGAATCGTAAGTAAAATCTTGCTTTGATATATTTGTGATTTATAAAACGTTATAATTTTACGTGTAACATTATTGTGCTTAGATTGTAGAAATTAATGAATTGGTTATTGATATTTGATTAGCAGAAAACTTTTGAAAATACACTGTGATTTTAAAAGAGCACATTGCACTTGTGTATTTTGTAGAAACATTAGTATTAATTAAGTTAAGATAAATCTACGTGTATACTTATTTGCATGTTTAATGTGCACGAAGAAACATAAATTGAAAATATCTTTTTTTTTTATATCAGACATCAGGTTTTTTTTATGTGTTGTGACATTGACTGCGTTGCTTCTTTTTGTTGCGTTATAATCGAAGTATCTTACAAGAGTGCTAAGTTGATAATAGGAAAACTTATCTAGGCCGATAGTGCATACTATGGCCTTCAATCAAAACTTCCAATGACTTGGTTATCGATGAGCTTCGTGTACAGCCACGTTTCTGTGTGTTGGCTATCTAATGTATTGCGCGCATGTTTTGTATTTCCAGAGCTCAGATCGCGTTGTTTCTCGTGAAAATTGATTGATAACATGCTATTTTTTGATCTACCGCTCTTGTAAAATATTAATGAAAACTTATCGTTTATTTACCAGTCGCAGTCTTTAGCGTTTTTTTATGTCTCTAATTAATGTTTATATAGCTGCTATATGTACATATATATATTCACTGCAAATTTGCAGTAGTTCGTCAGTGTGTGTTACGCTCGTTATCTCCTTTTCGAATCCTCGAATTCTAGAGCAACGTGCAACCACAAATCGCTCAAAATTCAATGAAACACGGCGACGAGAACGACGCTGAAAACCACTAATGCGTGCTGTGAAATGGAAAAGCCAACACGAACGAATGAACTCCATCATGGCGGGAGACCAAGAGCGGCTTCTCTCGTCCATCATAGTTGCTAAATAATTTCCGCCGTGATTGGAAATTTTTTCGCTCGCTTGCTCAGCAAAATGGTTTTCGCTCTTGAAGTATTATTATCAAGGCTCGGTCCTCCAATAGCGCGCGCTAACGACCCTACGAGTACAATGCCCTTACGTTCCATTGTTTTGCAGACAGTCACGCTGTTCTGATCGATTTTTGACATTTTTATTTCCCTTTTCCCTTCTATACTCTATCGCCTCTCTCATTTCCCTCATCCCGGTTACTGTCAAGTTATTTTCTCGATACTTCTCGTAAAACGACAGCCGTCCAGTCGTCGCGACGCTTGACACTTTATATTTCACAGCCACCTTGCGCGCCAGTAACAGGGGACACTTTAACGACTTTATTACAGGCGACAACCGGTAGTTTACGTCCAAACACCGACGAGAGAAAGAAGAGAACCACACACGAGAGTAGTTTCGCGCAGCAGCGACAAATTGAATTCCACTTTTCCGTCGCTTTGATTTTCGCTCGCTCGTTCGTCACTCGTTCTATGCGTGCAAAATTCAACTTTTCCCACGAGAAATGATTTTATTTCACGTCATATATGTATGTTTCAACATTGCAGACTCTGTTTACGGAAATAAGATATTAATATTAATATAACGAGAAAAGTTAGTTCGTTCCTTGGTGAACATTTCATCTTACGAATATAAATAAGTAACGAGAGAGAAAGGTATATATTATGATATTAAAATCACATTACAATTTTATTCTTTAATAGAAATCTCTTTGAATTCAGTTTTGTATTTTATGCAAATCCCTTGTGTGAGCTGTATCGGCAGCTGAGCATTATGTTAGTTTGTATCAATATTTAACAATTAATCGTGAGAAAGCGCATTATTTAAAATAAGCTTTTATGCGTAGCTCACTTTTCCGTCTTGCTCGCAGCGCGGAAAAGGTGTACTTAGTTCGACGACGTCGGATTAAGAAACAATAATTGCTTGCAAGTTTTCACCGTTTTCTCGTTGCAAAGCATTTTGCATTTAATTTTGACATACACATTTCGAATGAACAATGCGCGCGCAAATTGTCGCTGATTACTCGGTTATTTTTAACTCTAATTTAATCAAGACTCGACTTTTTTCCGTTCGCGCTGTCTTTTTCTCGCGAACATTGTTCCCGCGAGCGAGCTTAAAGCAAAATTTTCCCTCATGGCGTGACGCTTCATTAATTTCCCGACGGCGTCGTAGACGACGTCTTTCGTCATCTCAGTTTCCACAGTTTCACTTGCGTTTGGATCTCATGAAATCTTCAATTTTACCAGTCTCACCATTTCTGCAAGATTCAATATCTCATGCATTTGCGAGAAAGTGAAAAAAAGCGCGTTGTTTTCAATAGATATAGATAGAGACATTTGTAGGTAATAACTTTTATGAAAAATACATACATTGGTTGGATAATAATGATTTTGTATTTTTACGATTCTTCTATTTAGACTGTGATTGTTTTTCGCTTGACGTTCGTCTTGAATTCTTTTTGCGCAAAAAATACAATACATATAATTTTACTAATAGTTTTATATTGCGCGGGAATAAAAGTATTTTACAAGTTTATTCATCAAAATCTTTCACTTGTGAGAATGATTGCGAGATTTTCAAGCTTGCATTTTCAGGAACTACAGTACGTATTTCCATTGGACTTGATTGTAATCATATCTGCATGTGTGTATTTAATGTTATAATAAGTACGTAAAGTTATTGATTTCATCGCTATACGATAATTATGTTAGTTTTTAGCTTTCTGCTTAAAGACCACAACTTTCGATTTTTGGCACGTTTCTATTTTATCATTGTTAGTTAGATGCCGAGAGCACATAAAAATATATCGTTTTAATTTTTGATTTTATAAACATTTTAAGGACATTTCCAAATGTTGAATATATACTGAAAAGAATATTTATACACAGAGATAAATACGTTTAGTTTTCTAACATATAAAATTGTTATTATTGATAAAAGTATATATTTTTTTGCACAATATCCTTTTCTGGTTCCTAATTACTTTTATCCCTGAATTTTATGTAGACGCAAACCAGCTGAATTATTCTACTATAGGTAATATTCCAGCTACACTGGAGGAATGGAAGATGGTGTTTTTCGGGACGGAAACCTCGGTGGAAGTGAACGACGAGTTGGACAAGGACAAGCTAACACCTCCGGTGATGCATCATGAAGTGAGCCAAAACCACGCGCCTTCTGACATTAGACACAACGCCGTGGACACCGAGGGCGATCCATGGACGGGAAGTCAGCAGGTCGAGCGAGTATCCCATCCGGAGGTCCAGAGGCCGACCACAGAGAACCAGACGAGCGGCTGCGCTGTATTCGACGCTTCTGGCGGGTGCCTAGGTGGGTGCCTCATACTACTCCTTCTAGCCTACCTGACCAGCGTGACCAGCTGGCGGGAGCTGATCATCAGCTGGCCGGTTTTGTCGGATAATCGGAGCGAGTCGGGCGCGACGTCGGACCGGCTGCCGATCGCGGCTACGAACGTCGTCTCGATGACGACGACGACGACGACGGCGATGACGACGACGTCGTGGAAGAACTGCGCGACGATAAGCCGCTCGCCGGAAGTATGCAGGTATTCATGATGACAGCGGGCGGCTTTCGGTCTCGCGACAACTCGCGTCTTGATCCTGTGATCGTCATTAGGTTCCGTCAGGTAGTACGCGGATAATCGCGCGATGATCGACAACGTGTGCCTGTTTGTTCTTGTGATCCGTGAAACTATACTATATACTTGTGATGCGCACACGTGAACGAAAAATGGACAAAAGGAAAGGACTCGTTTCTTCTTTTTCGGTGCTATTTTCTCGAGGGGAAATTTAGAACGCTCTCAATATGATTGAATTAACGTTTGTCCTTCTCCTTACGGAAAAAGCGAAAAACTTAGGTGACGAACGTGAAAATGGTGCTCTCGAGCATCTCGACCGAGCGAATCACGCGATTTCCTCGCCGATGCGCATTTCTAGAATTAACTTCGAAAATTCGTTTGTATCGCGCGAGAAAGTAAATCTTTTGTAACCGAGATCAAACGTTCGGACGTTTGCGCTGTGATGACACTATATTCAAAAGGGGCGTCGATGTGAGAGATAGCTTCGACTAATCGAAAGAACTTTTGAAAGAACAGAATAGGGACTCGACGGCTATGGAGCAAGGTATAGCACAGTTCTGTTTCCGATGAACTCTCGATTTCCCGCTCTCCGAAAGTCTTTCTTTCTAGGAAAGTGATAAGAGTCACGTTAAAACCATGAAATAAATTTAGTTTGCTTACCGAAAATTCATGTTTTGGAAAAATAGAACGTGATAATAGTCGGAAAACTGACGTTCAGACAGAAGTAGTTTACAAAATAAGATTGTTAACATAACATCTTTCGAGAAATTCAACATTAAATGCTATAACAAATGTACGAGAGGTAACGTAAAGTTTGCATGTTGTTCAATCTGTAAACGTTGTTTCTTATACGTACAAAATAAGTTTTTCTAGTCAAAAAAGATTGAAAGTAATTGCAGTAGATTATATATAAGGTAACCAATAACTAAAAAGATAATAATAATTTAAAAAACTTAACATCTTTAGAATATTTCAGTGAAATCGAGAGATCATTATTTTTTTTAAACACAATATACTTTTTTGTCTTTATACGCAGTTATTATTAGTATAGTTAAAGCCGTAACTCTACGAACGTACTTGTAAATATAGGCAAAGTGTATTTAATATACTTCATGGAGTTACGTGCGATCTTAGAAGTTTTACAAATGTTGGCACTCGGATTCTGTAATGTCTTGTTCCTCTATTCTGAGCAAACATGGATAATTAATTAATATTTCAACAAACGCGTCCTAGACTTATTTGACTTTTTACAATAATCTAAAAGTAAGTTTGCTTAATAATTAAAATAGTCTTTTAAAGTCAAGTTAACTTAAACTTAACGATCAAACGTAATTTATAATACATCCATTTCCGTTCAGCTCTCGGTCGAAGCTCACATCGTACATACATAATAACGTCCTGTGTGTGATTTACTTCAAGTAAAGTTTTTGTACGAGACAAAAGTACAATAGAGGATCATCGCGCAACTGCCATTAGCGAGATCGGTCTCGCGCCCTGTCTCTCCTGTCGGTCCTGGAAAAATTGCCTCGCGTAACTTAGTACATACATCCATCGAGCTGCAATCTTCGGAGACTCGCCACGTCGTCGGTTTTGATGGACGGAGTGGCTTCTACGTATTTCAAGGGGAAAAATCGTTTTTCTCTCGCCTTCTTCCTCTCTTTTTCTCTTATTAGCTTTCTCTCTTGTACATCTTCATACGCATGATACGTGAATTTTCTTCCATCTTTCTTTCTTTCTTTCTTTCTTTCTCTCTCTTTCTCTCTCTCTCTCTCTTTCTCTCTTCTCTCTTCTCCCTTCTCTCTTCTCTCTCTTCTTTCTTTCTCTCTCTCTCTCTCTCTCTCTCTCTCTCTTTCTCTCTCACTCTCTTCAACTTCTCACCTGTCGGTATGTACCCCATTTGTTTTCTAGCATCTTTTTACTTCCAGTTTTTTTTCACATTCTAACTCTTTCTCCACGTTTCATAAGTATTCTGCGTCTTTCTGTAAGAGAAGAATATTCGGTAAGCTATTAGCACTGCCGAAACAGGAACTACAGGGAGATTCTACGGCTGCCTATGCAAACAATTGAAAATGGGATACACGAGGCTGTCTGTGAATTTTGGACATGTAGCAACCCTAAGGCTTTGTTAAGATCAACGACGATGATCATATATGCAAACATTTATATTAGGAACAATTGTTTGTTTCGTATAGAAAAAAATAACTGTAACATTTATTATATTTGATAAAAAATCTCAATATATTGTACTACCATTATATTTTACTATTCTTTTTTAAAAGAAAAAGTTAGATTGTTGATCTTCACGCAAACAATTTCATCCATGCGTCCATAATTCATATTCAGTCTCGGAAGTACGATATATCAAACTTTCAACACAAAAAACTTGCTCAAATGTTGTTAAATATAATAATTATACTCGCGTGGTGTCTGCAGGCATCTGTAGATAATTAATTCACGCTCTTAGATGACTCTCAGCGACAAAAAATACTGTGCTGTTAAACGACCTGATATTTTCTGAACACTTTTTAGATACTATTGTTTTGCTCGGAAGAGTTTCGATAGATACCGGCGGGCATGTTCGATTGCGAGCTTAAAGCCGATCACGCGAACTTTTGTAGAAATTTCGATTGCAAGGACAAGCGGAAATTCGACGGGGAAGCCGAAGCTTTGCCACGAGTTGACGATTTTGTTTTTTTGTTATTGCGGAACGATCGTCAACGAGTTATCGAATCGGAAGGAAGTTTTTGCTATCGATTATCGAAAGGATTTGTTTCTAAGATTTATACGATTTATATCACAATGCCAAATCCAATCATGTTTCGTCGAAAATTGCAGACTACAAATCAGAAGTTAACTGCGAAATCTGCGAGCGACAAGCCAGCCAAATTAAAATCGACATAATATGTAACTTTGGTTTAAGCATCAAATACGACTCTAAGTAAAAGACAGAGAATTGCATATGCGACTAATTGGTGCTAATGCAATGGTTTTCAGCTAGATATAGTTGATTAAAAACAAGATTACAAGCTTTGCCCTATTGTTATTTCTCAATCGAGAAATAATACAAAATATACATACATATACATACATACACACACACACACACACACACACACACACACACACACATATATATATATATATGTATATATATATATATATTTATTTATATTTATATATATTAGCTTGGTGCTGAATAATTTTATAAATACAATTGAAGGCAGAATTACAAACATTTAATTTAATTTTTTTTTAATAATTGGTATTGGTTTTAATAAACATTTATCATCAGTAAACTGGCTTTTATACTGGCTTTTTTATGTCTAATTAAAAAAGAAACTTAAAATTTTCTTTAAAAATTGTAGACCTCGTGAAAATGTCAATAAGTGGAAATCAAAAACCAATACAAGGCAATTACAAGGTGTGCGTGTAACGTTGAATTCAGTACTGGATAGACATTATCAATGAATCGTTTACTTTAATGTGAACTACGAAGTTTAAAATCTTTTTCATCATAACTATGACTTGCTGACGTGCTTCCTGCTCTTTATATTATTTGCCATTGAAAAAGATCTGAACAGGGATCGAAACGTTTGGCATCTGAATAAACTTTTCAATGTTACACGCACACCTTGTAATTGCCTCGTATTGGCCCTTGATTTCTACTTAGAAACTTAAAAGTCACAAACCAAGTTATTTAAGGTAAATTTTTATTAAAAAGCGCTAAAAATATTCTGGAAAAGTAATATTTTAATACAACAAGTTATTTTCACAACTTATTATTATCAGTTTTTGTAATGCATATACATATATGTATATCACCAAACTAGTTTTCATGTTTTTAAAGTATGATTGACTTAATTAACTACAATGCCGTGCTGAATTTTATGGCGTGTCAAAATTCTGAAAATATTTCGTTATTGAAAGACTGAACATCAAAGAGAAAATATCGAATGGTTGCGAAATTATATTATTGTTTCAGTTACGATACTAAATGTGTCTTTTCAAGTATCGTGCTCTCATGGACGAAACGCTTTGGATTTTTCGAGATACGCGGATAATCTAATGGACGGCTCTCGAATGCAGTTGCGAATAAAAAAATGCATTTCAGGATCTCCGATAGTATTACATCGGTTTGGGAAATATAAAAGTCGGTCAAATGTTTTTCCACTTTTGAATACTCAATTTTACAATTTCGAGATTAATACTCGTCATATCGATTTTAGCTTTTACGTTTTATTTAAAATAATTTGCAAATAAACAAAATTTTCTGTTTATTATTGGCAGATAACATTGGTGAGACAAAAAGAGAGATAAATTGACAAAAAAAATGTTGAAACTCAAAAGTTATAAGTAATATTAAAGAAATATCTGATGGAACGTTTCAAAATTTCTCTGGTTAAGTACATTAGAACATAACTGAATAATTATCATTCTTTATCAAGTGGTACGTGCTACGCGCGATTTTACTGTAATATTTTTTGATAGAAAACATTTAATATCCATTTCGATATTTTAGAAAAAGCATTTATAGTCGATTTTCTGGCATAATTTTATACGATAATCATTTTTTACATAGATGGAAGAAATTTCTACCGGGGTAATACAAGAATACGAATCCAATTTTTATAGTAGAAGAACAAAAAATTGTATCGTCATATACAATTTCCGAAAATCTCTTTCTGTTTTATGTGAGCTTTTTCGACTTTTTGTATGTTTGTAAATTTAAGAAAAATCTAAAATTTATATATATTCTCAGATATAGTTTATTTCTCGATATTCTGTTTTATATTTTTCTTTGATTTGGCATACGAAAAATGAAAGAAAATGCCGAATAAAAAATTGAAATTTGTTTATATATATATTTATATATATATATATACACAAAATAGAGAAATGTATTTAGAAATCTTTATATTAATATTATTTATCTATATTCTAAATCTTTATATTAATATTATTTATCTATATATTATATATATTAATCTTTATATTATTTATTTTTTTAACTTTTATTAATTTATATAATAAAATTGTTTTTTTATTGTCCAAAACTAATGGTCCACGTCTCTATTTTAAACGATTGATGCTACGAAAACTCTTTACTGCATCTCTAGCGTTCATAAAAATTTTCTTTAATCAACGATTCGTTCCGTGTGAAGTAAGACGGAGGAAAAACGTCGTATTGCGAGAGAGCGAGAAAGAAAGAGAGCAATTCTGATATCGTTTGAAGCACCGAGAAGCGAACTGAGGCGGGTTGAAAATTCAAAGACCAGTTGATTCGCAGACGAAGATTCCCTGAATTTCATCTCTGATCAAAAGAGCGACTCAGCATTTTGCTAAACGCCTCGCTCGTGAGCGAATAATTTTAATGACGGTAGGTAGGGGTAAAAAAAAAGATCCGACAGAAGAAAAAAAGATTTATACGATAATCTTTATTGTGCGTTTGCGACCAACTGCGAAATATAGTCAAGTAGATAAAACCTTTTAAAATCAGAAATATTAGTAAGAGTCATCATTTTGAAGTTTTTAAAAATGTTTTAAGCAGACAATTTTTATCTTTCATCTGGCTAAATTACATATTTAATTAAAATTTGCACGTGGACCGCATTTTTAAATTCTAAAAAAAAGGTGAAACATAACATATATATGTAAACAGATGAAATGAATTAAATACAGCACAACTGAATTCAAATTTTCGTAATTTACTTCAGAATAAATGTTTCATTTTTTCACACATAGAAAGTATACGGAAGAGAAAGGGGGAAATACTTTCTATTTATATCTATAATATCCGAGTAAATTAATGTATGAATTGATTTTTTTATTAAAGTCAACAGAGGATTTTTTGTTAAAGTCAGCAGAGAATTTGTAAATTGCATGAAGATACACATTCATAAGATTGTGATTCGATTTCTGTTTATACAGTACACATTACTCTACACATAGTCATTTTCATTACACCGTCTGTGTATTCATATTATTATTTTTTTATATCTTTCTTTTAAAAATACTTTATGCTGCTTCTATTTCTTCTATTTTCTCATTTATACTGTTTTCATTCATATTTGCATTTTTTATTGTTAAACAATAATGTTTAACAAATGTATAACAAAACAAATCTATTGTGATAAAGAAAAAACAAATTTTATTTGTTTCTAATTTTTATCATATTTCTCTATTTATTTTATTCCGATTTGGCAGCTATAAATTTAGAAATTATTCTTTTAGTAGTTTGTTTAATATAGCGCATTTGTAGAGAATAAGTGATTTTTAAATACGAACGAATGATCGAGAGAAGTACTATTGTTCGTATTTATCATATAGTATTCATATCACATATAACTGTATTTTTGTTGTTACATATTGTGATTATTATTATTAGTATTATATTTCATGTACGCGGATGCTGCGCATTTGTCGCTGATGCCGTGATGATTATCGTTCTCGAATTCTACGCGTTAAATTTATCTTTCACGCACATATCATTTTAATTAAATTGTAACGAGTGCTATTTTATTTCTCGTGATCATCATATCGTGATATTTCATACTTTAATCGTTTATTTATATGGATGTCTGAAACTTTTTTAACTGACTAATTATCGTGGCTTCCAGATTGATATATAGTAATCTGATTTAATTAAAAAAATGTTATTATTTCTATATTATGTATTATCGAAATTGATTTTCTCCTCGTAGCGAAGCAAACTTAACACGGCATTTGTCGACGTATACTATCTTATAACTGCGTTCTCCGCGCTGTACAAGTATCAGTATAAGTTACCTGCCACTTGGTACTTAAGAAAAAGTAAAAAACAAGTTTACGCATAATGTATTTGACTCTTCGAAGATCTCTCGAACTTTGCGACTTTTCGCGAGCGAGAAGAATCACGGGACGTGCGGGATCTGCGCAGCGACTTGAAGGAATAAGATGCATTGACCGCGATTCTTTCGATTAATCTTCGACTGCGCGACAGTTACATCTATCAGGAAAACTCGGATAGCGTAACGAAGAATTATCTCGTAGCAGAGCGATGGGATAATAAAAAATAAGAAGTTTCCGGGCGAGCCGATTGAAACGACTTTTCACGATTTTTATGACGAATCTTTTTCCTCGCGCATAATCTCGTTTTGCTATCAGAAAGCAAGAGTAAAAGTTGGGAGTCGCAGCTCGTTCCAGATCACGAGAGAAAAATAGAACAAGAGAGAAAGAAAAAAATAATTTTATTATACATGCTCTAGAGACTGAGAGTTCTTAAGAGAGCAAGAAGAAAGCAAAGATGAAGAATTCGAAAAGAGAAGAGAGCGAGAGAGAGAGAGAGAGAGAGAGAGAGTGTGTGTGTGTGTGTGTGTAAGTGTAAGAAAGTGAAAGAGAAAACGAAAAGAACAACTATGATTACGTAAAACGAAAGTACAGACCGATTATATATCTACATGTATATGAATTTCAGTTTTAAAAATAAGAGTCAATTATATTATATATTACTCAGCAGGTAATTGGAAGAGTGTTGGTTTCGATGAAAACAAAAACAACAAAACAATCGATATAAACATGGATAAGTAGTACAATGAACTTTGGATGTATTTTCATTCGTTCAGATGTGTGACGTATCTTCCGAAATGTACAATATCCGCGACGTCGCGTCGGGACAGTCGGATTTCTAGTGTCAAAGGCATACTAAATTTTTGCTTTAATAGTTTCACTTTGGAAATTTAAAAATTTCACAAGTATTTACTGTAATAAATCCATTAAAGTATTGGTATCTATATTCTTTATTATTTCGTCACACAAGCGAATTTTGCTTCAATGTGTTTCGTACTTAATTTAATTTAGGTTGTGCAGAATGCATAGCTACTCAAGCTTCAAACTTGTATTGGCAGAAATTCGATTTTTTTCGAATTATATTTTGTCAGGTTATCCAGATGAACAATTAAGAGAGAGTCGATATTTAACATTCGATATTGTGTGCACTACTGATCACAGTGGTTTAATCGCGACAATAATTTAGATTGCACGTCACACCGTGCATCTCTCACAAAATCGTTATGTAAATGTCGACTCAAAAATTGTACGAATTAAATTCTTACAATTAAAAGAAAATTTTGAAAATTTTGAGAAACTTTACGCAAGTCTTTATATATATTATATATATATGTAAAGTGTTTATAAATATTATATTTTTTACATCAAACATATTACTATGTTTTTTTTTTCAAATCTGCCTTCCAGAAAATGATCACATATATAATTTATAATCTTTCTTTCTACAACCGTGATGTCATTTTGCAAAATTTATATTTTTATCTTATATGAAACGAAGAGATAAAAACGCTTTCATTTGCGATTTTTAATCTAAAACATCAAGGATACTTCCCAGCTCCCTTTTCTGGCGTAAGTTCTTCTAGGTTTATTTTTTTATTTAGTGGAGGCAGAGTAATTTGTTAATTATAATAAAATGCTTAATAATAGTAATGTTTTAATTTATTAAAAAAATTTATTAAATCAAAAAGGTCCAGATTCATTCAGATCTCTAAAATGTATTCAATCGCACTAGATGCTTAGTGCTGTCCCATTACGATTGTCTGCTATATTGTTAATGTATCTATTGTAAATGTTTGTATGTATATTGTAATGTATATTGTATCTTGTGCTTGGAGAGGCGACATATCTTAAGTTATAGAGATTTTGAAAAGAGGAGAGAAGAAAAATGTCAGGTGCAATTAAGCATCTCGTGTCGCGTTTTTTTCGCGCAAATTCCTTCCGTTCATTTTCTCTTTCATGTCTCTCTTTGCTACAATTGACCGTTTAAAAGATATCACATTGATGATACATAGACTCACAATCATTATTCGAAACTGAATATCGTGAGAAAAGTACGGAAGAGGATAAGCGCGATTCGTGCCAGACGCGAATATAAGATGCTTGCTATATACATTTATACATAATATATTGTATAAGCGATGGCAAAACTACTACGAGTCATTATATGCGACATTGAAATTTGTATATCATGAACGAATTAAAAGAGGAGAATCTCCTGAATAATTATCTCATGGACATTTATTAATATATATGCAATTGCTCCAACGATCTTATGCAGCAAGAACGATTCAATCGGACAAATTGAGTCGGAAGATGAATCGTATTCAAATATATTATGCAATAAGTAATAGAGAGATAAAATTTGTAATGTCAAATACAATTGATAATTTTACAAGATACATTTAAACAATTTAAACGTTGTTATAAAATAATACGCAATTAATCGCAGCTTCTTTGTTTGCTCATTTTTTCGAATTAAAATTACGATTTATCTTTCACTTTTACTCGCTACATATTTAATTTACTAACTTGCAACTCACGACTTAATTAACGCTCTAATTTCTAAGGATGAAGGTAAGCATGTGTCCAACTAAGCATGCTCTGTGGATAAATGTGAAAGTCAAGTTAATACAAAAATTCCTTGATTACCATAACAATTTTATTCTTTCCATGTGTATGAATCAAAATATCCGTATAAATACACATTTGTTCTTTTTGTTTGAAAAGATGACAATGCATGATAAAGTAAACATTTCTGAATATGCAGTTTGTCTTAAATTATACTTTATGAAATGCGCATGCAAAATCACGATGCTCTAGCTAGAATATAATTAGAATATTCTTTTATAAAAGAGAAGAAGGTTTCAGGCTCTTCTTAATTATCTGAATATTAAGTTTGATTTGACAAATAACAACGTTGGTCATTGCAAGAATTAATAGACGTAGAAAGCACGAAATCTTTTGCGTTGCTTAAACATTTTGCACTTAGAACAATATGTATATATATATATACATATATATATACACACACACACACACACACACACACATATATATATATATATTCATATTTCGGTAAGAAAAGTAAAATAAAAAAAGAACAGCAACACGAACAGACTTACTTCTGCACGTCACAAAGCAGCTAGAAATGACCTGAAAACATGCCAAAAGTTTTGTGTATTTTACATGAAAATAAAACTATTTAGTGACAAATCAATAGGTTCGTTCTTCGTTCTAGGTGTGATTTAGTATAAGAAACGCAAAAAAGAATAATTCGACAGCTGTCAAAACCTGTAACAAGTTCATTTTTCGATTCTATTGTGTATAGCCTGTAAGTTTTGTTGTCGAAAGAAGAATTATCATATATTTTACAAATGTGCTCTATTGGTTCCAAGTGCATTTACAGAAATAATCTTTTATTTTCACACAAAGTGCATGAAACTTTAATGTATTTTTCTTGCTTCTAACGTCCTCAATTCAAAATAGCCTCGAAAGTACCGAGGAAGTGCCTTAAGATAAAAAGCATATGAAAAAAAAAATGCAGAATAAACAAAAGAAATGTTTAGGATCAATATAAATATAAAGTTTAATTTAACTGCATTGCACATAAAAATACTATTGTCTGCTCGCTTTTCATGAATAATTCAGTAAATCTTTAACTAGTAAACTTGGAAAATTACTGTATATGATTCCTACAGTATGTTGGTGTATATTTATATTATTTATAATAAGTTTTGTTATATATAATGACTTTTTTATGTAATATTTTTGTTGTCTACAATATGCGCATATATTACATCTTAGAAAACAATAAATAGAACTTTGAATCAAATAATTATATTTAGTTCCATAAACACGTATGTTAAAATAATATTATATAATAATTGTGTTTCAACTTTACTTCAAGTATATAACTATCTTGGAGGTATACAGTTTTCTTATTCTTATTAATGCTTGTAAAATAGCGTATTTTACATTTTATATTTTGTTAAAAAAGCTTTTGTTTATATAATTCATGTATGCGACACTGCATTCTGAAAATGTATAATTTGCACCTTATTTTTAAGTGACGATCTCTAAAGGTTTTGTGATTTACTCGATTGCTTCATGTTTATGTTTATACTTGCACACAATCTATATGACAGGAATTTAACAAATAGATTTCTCGAATGTTTTTCTCATTAAACTCAAATTTTGCGTATTCTTATTATCTTTTTTTCTTTTTAATTGCTTTTTCTCTAAAATTTTTAGAATAAAAAATGAATATTAATTGCAAAAAAATTTTAAAGATAATATGCATATTAGAACTTATGACAGCGCGATTCTGGTACAATTATTTGTTATAAGTACGTTGCGCGATCCCGATGGGACAAAAACGATTATTACTCTATTCCGCGGCAATAATTCTTATGGATTTAATGATTAAGCGAACATCTCATAACTAGATTATTTGGATTTCAGTATTATCGAGAACTCATCAAACACTATGACCATCAAACATTAAATTAATATTATCGACTTATTATTCATTTCGATATTTTTACGTGCAATCAAGAATTTTGTTAAAGTGAAATGAACAATTGAATGTGGTACGTTCTTTTTAGACTTTTTCAGCCTGAATTTTATATTAGCGATTTATTATATAGTTAGAGTTATTTAATTAATTATTTAACTTTACATAATATAATAGTTCTCTTTATAACAAACGCGTTCGCATGAAAAATCGAGTTGTTTGCGGAACACGAAGAAATACGAGCCGTCTTGAATTTATCACGCGTACGTTTTTTTATCCCTTTATCCCATATAGCAGGTTCAGAAAACGTATTTAGGTACTTGGGCTCTCTCGTGATAGCGAGTATCGGACGCGGACTTTCTCAGACCAGCCATGAACCATCACCAACCGTCACCATCACCAACTACCATCCACACATATCCACAATCGCACACACATACAAAAGAAAAAAAAACAAACAAACAAAACAAAAAACAAACCAAAAAATAAACTGCTCTATCCTTGATCGCTTCACCAGCACGGTGAGTCTTATTTCTTCTTCGTTCTATATATAATAATCCTATGTTCTAATATTCTTTCGCGATGTATTACTCTCACAAGTACCTGAACGCCTGGACAATCAAAATTCACTTTTTTAATTGTTCTGACGTTTGTTTTGTACAAATTTCTTTTCCAAATTTAATAGACAATCACCGTCTTTCTTAATGCATAACAGCATCTTTCTGATTTTTAGTGATGAGTTTAATTAATCAGATCTTATAGTCATTATATATTGTAGACAGCTGTCATTTTTTCCAAGGTATTATGAGAAGCGTTACATAATAGTACGACAATTCATCGCAAGGCATCCGAGAAATAGATGCATTTTCTCAGGTTTCACGTACTTTAATGAGAAGTTAGATTCTGTTTTCTTGATTTGCTGGTAATGGCTTTTCGCTTTTGTCTTCGTACGCTTTTTCTTTGTCTACTAGTTACTATAAGGAATCCTCACACTTATTGTTGTAGCAAATGTTGCTGATAAACAATTCTTTTTACTAAATAATAAACGACTGTGATGACAAGTTTATTAGTACATACAATCTTCGCATAGCCAACAACGTGTTGCTTAAATATTGACGATAATATAAAATCGTGTGAGGATGCTTTTGTAAGATGCTCCAGTTTTGTCTCATAAATGTCAAAGATCATATTACAATGCTTTTTGCTCTTTCTCTTCTAAGTGAAAAGTTTCGAACTATCGATATATCTTTTATCTTTTATTTTGTAAATTATCATCTTATATTGTTAATTTAAAAAAACCGCGATATTGTGATTTATTACACATATTTTGCAGAAACTGTGACAAAATATAATGTTGAAAACAGAGTACAGAAATTTAAAAATATGTAAATACGAGCGACACGCTCATATAAAATAGCGATAATTTATTTGCGAATAATATAGCAATGTAATCTATTTACGAATAGCACAAATATATGTATATAACTTATAATTTATAACTTAAATTTTATACATTGTATAAATTATTATATTATTTTTATCATATATTTATTGTATTATTTTATATTAAATAAAATATACCTCTATATGCAAATATAATAATCATAACATTTGTCCGTACATACATTCTACTCGCTTTATGTACTCGCGTTTCAACGAGCAATAAATGTTATTTATTCATGTATGATTTTGTAAATGGAATATAGCATGGCACATAAAAAATATGCTTTTGCATGCTTCGCAAAATTTGAAAGTTGTCATGTTACAGGCTTTGCCAACGCATATGTTTTCATTAAAGTATTAACTTATTGTTATTAAATATTTTTTAGTACGTAGAACAATATCATGAAAAAATATTTAATATTATCTTTTAAATGGTTTATGTTGTTTTTAACTGTGTAATCCATACACACAAATTTATGACATTTGCTTGCTCTATTTTAATGTCGTTTTATTCCATATATTTTATTAGTTTAGTTTGATTACATCTATATTTATTTATAGTAGTATAAAAAACTTAATTTCGAATATTACGTAGCACACATAAAGTACATTTTATTACACATCAGCTCATCATATCAGTTCATAAATTTCTCGAGCGTAACACAGCAGCAAGATAACATAACAGCAACATTAATACAGTTTTTTTTGTTGCATTTAGGCATAAACAAAAAACATAAACGGTTTGTCTAATTTTTCAGCTTGCAAATTGGGTTGGTATCATAACAACAGTGGCTGCTTGCAACAATGTCCGTCCGGAACTTACGCGGTTCAGCGAGACAACAAATCCGGCGAATTCTGCATTTCGTGTCACTACTCCTGCTTATCCTGCGAAGGACCCACCGACGCGGATTGTGTCAGTTGCCACACGGACTCTATACTCACAGTCAGCAACGGAGATGCTTTTTGTATACTGAGCAACCTATCTTGGAAGATGCAGTCCACAACATGGTACTACAGGATGACAATGGCGTTTTTAATCAACTTGAGTCTGATAATCCTCGTTATTGTTTGTTTTGTGCTCTACTGGTACGTTCGCAGACTCAAATGCACTCACAAGTACAGCAAGGTGTCTTACGGCAACAGCGAAGCTCACGCAGAAACAGAACAGGAGAGCAACACTTGTGTCTCCGATAGTGAGTGAACCTAATGAATACTATAGAGTTCTGAAACTCTAATGTTTTAAAGACGTATTCTAACAGTATATTTTGAGGACTTTCTTAAAAGATTTGAAATTCGATGATTGTTATTTTAAGTCAACAAATTAGAGTCCAAAAATGAAAATATCTAGTGAGTTTTTGTTTTGAATTTCATAGCTTTTTGTATGTGGTTCTTATATACTATATTGTGTGAAAGTTTATTTATTATGCCAAAAATTGTACATCAAAATTGTGCTACTGTCAAGTTTAAGTATTGCGTTGTAGTTTTGCGCATAAATATATCTTCATAGCAGTAATTTGTGCGACGTTTAGACGTAACAGCGTTAACAGTACCGATAGTTTCCTTTGAGATAAAGCAATCGTTTCGTTACGACACTGATATTGTAGCACTAGTTCGTGACGTACCGTTCGTGTTCGATGTACCGTTTATCGATTACTAGTGAACCAACACGTGAAATAATGTCTCGTAAGGCAGTGACCGATTCCGTACGATTCAATGAGTCTTAAATACATGTGCACAAACATTTAAACATCTATTGCGCAATTACAAGTGAGAGAATAGCTTTATACTGACGCTCAATTACAGTCGCGAATAGTAAACGGTAAATTATGTATTAACTTTTTAGCTGCGGATTTTAAAATACGTATACGTATATACGTCGTTACAAAAGTTTTTAAGAAATCCTTAAATAGAAATCCGTGATTTTACATATTTAAAAGAATTCAATCGGAGACTTTGATCGATTGAACAAAAAACTTTTTGTCAAAAATAGATTTAAAAAAAAAAATGCAATATTCCTAGATACTCACGTTTTAACTTAAAGCATTCATATTTTATTTACTTAGACATTTGAGTTCCTAATGCGACGATGTGAAATTATAGAAAAATTATTATTACATAAAATATATGCTCAATATATATATCGGCATCCGAAATAAAGAGAAAAAAAACAATTAACAAGAATTTTAGATAATCACAAATTGAAAATAGCGCATACTTTTTTATATGAACTAACAGCTAGTACACAGTATTTTTTAAGGGCAATTTACCTCAGTAATGTGATATATAAATATAGTAGATAATAATTGATATTATAAATCTTAGCTACCATGCACCCATAATTGTTACCGATAATTACTGAAATTTAATAAATAAAATGTACAGATTGTTCTTGTTAATGTTATAAGTTTAATAAAGCAGTGAAAAAATGGCAACAAAAACTCGAACGTTTTCTTTTATCTAAATTGTTCAAAAAGTGTGATTTGTTCAAAAAGTTTGAGATAAAAAGATCAAATTGTCTTTGTTTATTTTAATTTTTATTATACTCTCAATTTTGTTTTACTTTAAGAGATCATAAATTTTTTCTCAATTATTTTTTTGTGTAATATAATATATTTAATTTAATATTTACTTTTTTAATTTTGTTTACATTTATTATTTTTTATTTTTATTTATGTTGATTATATTTCATACATATTTATATTACGAATAATAACGGACATTAACGTTAATGATTCTTTACAGTTTAACAGTGTTCAATAATATGCATATAGGAGAAAAGTAAAGTACTACTTGCGGTAATAATATAAACATGTAAATATATATACACACATATATATATATGTGTAAATAAATATATGTACACATAAACAAATAAATAACAGACAAATAATATAATAAATTAAATAATATAATTTCTCTTCGTGAATTTAATTTTAAATACATTTACGTGCCACGTCTGTTATACAAGGGTAGAATTGTCGTTGTGGACTGAGTGTTGCGAAAATAATTAATCCGCAGTCAAAATCACACAGATAACGAGAATTTGTCGTGGCAGTCAGCGATTGGCTGCTTGTTCCAATCAGTGAATTCATCTGGCACAAGTGGTAAAGAGATTTCCTGTGTTATGTAGACGAAATAGCCTGCTAATTGTTGCCAATTAATATTTTCCCTGTGGTCTTGTCTCTTCCATCAAATTCTGAAATGGAGATGCGTTGCTAGGGGAATACGTATGTGTATGTAAAAGAATTTGAGACAAACAAGACATATTATATCAGAAAATATTATGACATAAATTTCTGTTTTTATTTTTTTATATAAAACCGTCAATTTACTATGTCATAATTAAATAATTAAAATTTATTGAGCATGATCGTTGTAAAAGCTCACTAATATTTCCATAGTCTTTTATTTGCCATTAGTCAGGTTGTTTTTGCATTAATATTCATAAATTATAATTCCGCATGTACCCGAACGATACATTTACAGAGAGGGAACTGTAGCTACTAAAATTCTTTTGTGTGCCATCTTTCCTCCATGAAGCAAAGTATGCAAAGAGCAAACTGCTGTTGCATCTAGATGAGCAACATTATTCTTACAGGTAGGTGGGAGCATAAAACGACCGGGTTTATATGTGATGCGCCGCGTCAAAATCCACACTATCTAGAAAGTGCGAATATCCTGCATCTTTGCGACATTTTTTTTTCTTGACAATCTTGCTTGCATCACGAGAAGTGTTTCATTCAATTGAAGCACTTCTCAATAGGATTTTTTCTCAAGAATTTTGTTGTCAATCAAAATTGAAACTGACTTTTATTCAGTCATATTGTGTAGAAAACTTTAAATATATAAATAAGACAAATGTATACATATATATATATATTTTTGACATACACATTTAAATTTAGTTTTCTATAAATTTAGTTTGATACTAAAACATAATTATTACATGAAAATTGATAACTTTCAAGCGGAAATAACATAGTTACTTCCGAACAATTGCGACTGTCACGTAACAGTGATGTAACTGATTTCTCTTTTCTTCTTTTCGTGAAAAGATTCATCGCCGATACCTTCTTTTCCATTTCTTCCGCCGCGTCTTGACGTGAAATAAGAAGAAAGTAATCGTCTAAAGGTATACAGCCACTTGGCAAGAAACCAAATCCTCGAAGGACGCCAGAAAGCATGCACATGTGCACGCGATAGCGACGGTATATTTTTCGGGAAAAGATCACAATAGACGAAATTGTTCCATATTTCATTCTACTCCTTACTCATTAAAAAAAGTTTGCACTTCCATTTGATTCTATAATTATGAACTGCCAGATGTGCCCACTTTTCCTTCATAATGTTTTAATTTTTTAATAAACGGAAATGTTGCGGACCTTTTTTATAGCAAATTGAATATATTTTATTGTGTACTATCTATTAACATGTAATAAGACTGTTACTTTTTTTGGAAAAGCTTGATAAAGCCGCCAGCATATTTTTAACAATTTTATTATAATTTATAGCAAAAAAAGAGAGGAAAAAGTCACTTTTTTTTTCTGTACGGACATCTTTACTTCACGTTAACAACTACGTTACATGTTGTAACAACCAAAAAAGAACAACCGCAACTATCGATTGAACATTAATCATTGATAAGATTTCTTAAACGTCGCTGTGTGTGTATATTGGTAATAAATGTCGTTCCGTTTATCTACTTTCCTTCTTTTCATACCGTCTGGTCCATAAAACTTGTCCGTTATAGTTAACAGCATCGTATTTCACAGCATCGTATTTTCACCCTCGATAAATGCAGACATAGACAGTTTTGTGCACAGAACCACGAGATAAATCCCGAAATTATTTATGACTTTATGACACTTAAGAGAAAATTTGAAAGCTAGCCAGATTAAAAATACTATTAGGAATATTTGCTGTAACACAAAGCTACGAAACAAACTTTCAGAATACTTTATATACTTTATTTTTATGTTTTCCACGTAAATCAAACAATCTTTTCAATAGAAATAGAAACAATTATTACTCTTGTGTTTTTCAATAATACTAATTATTTTTTTAAAAAAGCACAACATAAAAGCTCGCAAATTTCATACAATATTTCACAAGATAATGATATTGATAGGCTTATATGGTTTGATTCTACTATTTAATAAGATTTTTTAAGTCATAATTAACACAGCAATAATCCTCGCTTAACTATGTATAAGACGACGTAATATTGTAGTTACGTAAAACACTATGCAATTATAAGAAAAAAAAACGCTTACTGCTTGACCTGTTAGTTTATATTACGCGCAGTAAGACGATTTTATTTAATGAATAATAATAGCTCTGTCACGAGTAGACGTTGAAGTGGAAATGACGGTCTACTAGGAAGCAGGACGAGCTTGTACGACATTAGCGCTCGAGAAGTAGAAATAAAGAGCCCATTTACTTTCTTCCCGTCGTGGGAACATAACGTCACACCGACGACAAAAGGACGAATATCCTAGCCAGATATATGTAGATACACCGCCGCTCGATATTTTCGAGTACAATCTGCTGTCCGCAGGGACATCAGCGAGAACTCGTCCAATTTTCAGAGATAACGTTAGAGTGGAAAATGTTATCTTTATTCCGCCACGTTTTGAACGCGGAAGATAATACCTGCGTATACAAACTTTTCTCTTGTAAATTTAGTTAAATATATATATATATATAATACATTATAATATACATACATGCAATTATATATTAATTTTGTAATAATAAGAAAAAAGCTTCTGTGTGTACTCTTAAAATTAATTTCTGACTATTCTAATATATTGAAGAGTGTAAATATAATTTACGACATTTTGAATGATGTAACGATATAAACGGTATTAAAAACTTCTGAATTTTATTTCAAGCACTTGCGTTATTAATAGTCGCGAATGTAAAACAATATATTTGCGTTGAAAGCAAACTTCGTCTAATAGATAGTCAATAAAATTTTTAAATTAAATTATTACAAAGAGAGAGAGAGAGAGAGAGAGAGAGAGAAGGAGAGAGAAATAAATTGTTCTTTCATAATAGATAATGAAAACTCACTGCACAAAAGTGAGCGTGAACGAATTTCGAGCATTACTGTATAATACGATTATAAATGAATTTTCCTTTGTGCATTTTTAACGTCATCGTCTATTTCGATTTACGTTTATAAAAGGTGTCGATTGGTTTGTAATAATGCTCGACCATCGCACATAAAATCTTCCAAACGCAATGAGATCAATTAATCATTGTATCAATTTGAAATTTGTGATGTGTGTAATTTGCGTTCGCTGGTGATGCTTGATTGCACATTTTGTTCTCTTCTGTTACCATCAATCAATTCGCGTTCCCATGTCTATGTAATTCAATAATTTCACAAAGCCTCGTACAATTCTACTAATTCATTTTTAATTATATGTTGCATTGCATTAATGAATTGTTTATTATTCCAATTAGGTTTTTTTGTAGTACTTATAATTTCTGTCATATATATATTTAATCTAATATTTATTTTTCTATACGTAAGTAAAATTAAACATATGTAATATACATTTTGTTTTATTACATTTTGTGTATTTATATATTCTGTGTTTTATTTGAATAAAATTTGACACAAATTAATTAAATTTTTTATAATTTGACACGACAAGTGGATTTTATGGTTTTGCGAGAACATACGTAGTCAAACCGAAATAATAAATGTGTGCCCATACTAAAAGTAATAGAAAGCTTTAGTGATATTTACTTTGCGAACTCGTAAACGACGAGCAAACTGCGTTCGTTCAACATTCTGTTGCACGAAAGAGCAATTTGGTGTCACACGTGAGATCAAAGAGCACAGACGCGTCCATACGTGACGTTAAACGCGAGGTTTGTCAAGCTCAAGGTTTTATGGATATTTGAAACTCACCGGCTTTGAAATCATTTCGGGATTATTCGGAAAAGCGAGACAGCACACCACAACGCAATTAAGTGCAGATATACAAACAGCGCGAATAAATACCGAGTTTCTCACTAAACACAAGCTTCCCTTTTTGTGCAATAAATTTTATTAAAATAAAAACAGAAATATGCTTGAAATAATTTAATAATAAGAGAGAGAGAGAGAGAGAGAGAGAGAGAGAGAGAAAGAGAGAGAAAGCGTTTCTCTCCTCTAACAAAATTTAATTATTTTTATACATATTTATTACAAGCCATATAAAGCGACGTGAAATGCTTTTCACGTTGTCCTCTGAAGGATTTCGTATTCGCGAATTAATCTCGGCATAGTTTACTTCGTTGGCAGATGAAATGCGCCTAATGAGTAAACAGAACGCGCACGTGTGCGTCCCTTTAAGTTTGTTCTCTATGGATATATACACCGCGGAACGGAGAATCGGTAGTTCCGCGGAAGTTGGTCGAGAGGAATTTAGATATCGCCGCGTTCAGTGGAAGTTGAGTTACGAGAATAGGATGGACAAGCGATAATGGAACAATAGGAGCCGCGAGCGCGTGGAATGAGCTATTCGGGTATTTACATTTCAGCTATTCGTTACACATTGAACACGACTGAATGATCGCGCGCGTACATACACGCATCTCGCTCAATGCTGCACTTTGCTTTCTTTATGTAATCGGAATGTTCGTTGTTGATTTGCTTTAAAGCAGTATATACAAAACTAAAAGGTAGTGTACACAAAACGTACGTAAGACAGAGAACAGAAAAAGAAACTGCGTAACAAAAGTTAAACAAATAAAATAAAAAGTTGATGATTTTAACGATTCTTATAAATTATAAAAATTAAAATTTAGCTTGCAAAATTTTTATTTATCATTATTGTAAGCTAGTGTGTGTGTGTATATATTTTGTATGCTACATTTATATCTCGTACATCAGCGCTTTTTTTCCTGAATTTTAACAGCACTTCAACAACGTGTAGATACACACAAAGTAACACATACGTATACACAGAATTCCAGGCAGGAGCTTCTAGGTGAAAACTAATATTTTATCCTTGTCGTCGGTATACCACGGCCATAGTAAAGGTTTTCCATCGATCTGGCGTTTTCCCCAATACTCTCGAAACAGCAGAGGGTGAAAACCATGGGGAATATGTCGGAGCGAACGGGGATCGACGGATGGTAAGCTGAGTTATTCAATAGGACCTCGCCCGTTTTGAGACGATTCCCACGAGACTCGTGTCGTTTCATCTCGATCCCGTGAGCATGTCCGCTATATGCTATTGTGACCCCTAGGATGTATTTTTGCGAGTTTCATGCGTACGTACTTGACAAAAATCCGAGTGATCCTCGTTACGTTACCGAGAGAGAAAAATGGATCGCATATATTTCTCGTTCGTACGAAAATTCCCAGATATAGATGGGGAAAAGGAATAACACAAAAAATATCACGGAATCTGAATCAGCTTCGCTGTTATGCTCAATTGGATTTGCGTATTTTATTTCGTTACGAAGAATACTACGATAGAAATTTTTTTGCGAAATAATTGAGGATCTCAAAGGCGCGAAGAAATATAGAAGCGAGTTTCAAATTAAAAAAGTATAAAATAGTTTTAAAAACAAACAGAGAGAGAATATTGTTCTGTAATAATGGAAGTTTTGTACAAATAAATATTATACACACATTTACGTTATAACTTCGCC
>QVNW01000085.1:0-103992 GCA_014825475.1 Pseudomyrmex flavicornis
CACTCAGCACAACAAAATTGAAATAATGACATAATCGAGATTATGACCACATGGTTAGATTCGTCTTGTCGAGCTCTAGGAGTAACAAATAGTTTTATTTTGCGTTTAAATGCGTTTTTCACCCGGCACAACAAAATTGAAATAATGACATAATCGAGTAAAGGACCACATGGGTAGACGCGCATTGGCGAGCTCTAGGAGTAAGAAATATTTATATTTTGATATAATGAATAATGAATGAAGCGGAATCTCTTCTCGGTTTTATTGGCTAAGATGTCTATGCAGAACTGTGTGTATATTTTTCCGTCCTACTTTGCACAGACTGCGGACTGTCATATGCAGTAACATGTACTGCTTATGGAGTAGTTAAAAAATATAGCACACTCACGTACATGTGGAACTGTGTACGAGGTAGGGTAAAGTATCATATTTCAAAAAAAAGAAATAATTTTTTTAAGTTTTTCTTTTTTTTTTTCGTGCACATTGCACAGAATAGGACGACATTTTGTAGACATATCACGGAATAGAACCTTGTCCACTTGTGGCGTACGCACCGACAAGATGCTCGTGAACATGGCTACGTAGTTGCCAATGTGCACCACTTGTGGATATTGCGCTGACTTACGTGGCGGCAAAACTAGTACATATTCTTTTATAAGCCTGGCCGCTCTCAGGTTTCTTTCTCTGATATAATTAAGTTTAATTTTTAATTCATTAGTTAGTTTTAAATAGTATGTAATACAAAAAATACGGTTAGTTGTGCATTACTTTTTGTAAATCTTTTTTAGTCGTTCTTTTATCTCGTGTCGTATAGGTTGTCGAGTATCTTCGTAGATGGCATATTATCTGTACTATAGAAGATACCTGACATACCAACAATTTTAAGTGATGTAATAAAAACTTTACAGATATAGTCACGCACAGTAACATTGCTGTTTTATAAGAATATACCTAATTAATGCTTTTGCAATTATATTTTAAAAATAAATAAAAGAAAAACAAGTATAATATCAAATGAAAACAACAATTGCGCAAATAATTATCTTGTAGGGATATCAAGAAAATAGTGTTCAGTCTGTTACCAAATTATAAATAATATCTATACACACACACAAGTACTCTTAATAATAAAAATATTGAGTTTCGAAAATTTTATTAAAAACTTGATTGGTTCATATACATAATGCAAAATTTCGAATACGTATTCTTATCTTCTATCACAGATTAATCACGCACAAAGTATACATGTAGATATTAACATCAAAATAAATCAACATAAATAATTATATAGCAGTGTATTCCTGCATATATATTCCTATATACGAATAAACTATACTATAAAATTAATTAACTATACTATAAAAGTAATTACAACGCTTTTCTTACGTTTTGTGATAAAAACATACATCTTAAGTAAAGAATTGTCGGTATAAAAAAAAACAAATAATGCAATGGATAAAATATTCAGAATAAAGTGCCACACATATTGTTTAATTCGTAATGTAATAATAGTGCGTAAAAATTGATATTTATCATCTTTTTTATCTTGTATATCAGTTGAACAAACTTTTTAATATCACAAGTCTAAGTAATAATATAATTATTTAAAGATAAACTAATATTTATCTAGTGATTTAAAGCCAAGTACCAAAATAACAAGATTAACACAAGATTATTAATAGTAATGTAACTTTATGTGTGTGTGTGTGTGTGTGTGTGGGAACATATATATATATCTATATTAGAACTAATCATACTCGGATACTTGAGTACTCTGGTAAACGTTCTATATGTATTTGTAATGTGCGAGTAATACCCGAACAATACGAATATCCGAGTGATACTCGTCCCTGGAAAATATGAGTACTCGAATAATATGGATCGAGGTAACCGGGTATTATTAATATCCGCTTGCTTCTTTATCTCTGTTGGCATAAGTATGGTACACAAAGTATTGTAATCAAATAATTCAATGCAACAAAAAACGTCGTTTGAACAAACTTCGAGAAGTGTATATATGTATAAACTTGTATCATTTATCTTCAGAATATATTAACAGTAATATCGCCAGAGTTCTTAATTAAATCTTTAAATTAAAAACTATCGTTCAAACAATATAACTCGAAATTAAACTTCCATTATATTTACTTCTATTATATTTCCTTTGTTTTTTCTCTTCTTTTTGTTATCTCTTTTCACAAAATTCTAGTACAATATTCATCAAAATTCAAAATATTTCTATCTGTAATAGTAGTACATACGTAAACAACTGAACAGCAAAATATGAAGAAATTTTTTTTTATAAGGAATGCATTTTATCAATCGCTTATCGTTACATAAGTTCGGGGACTACCACGGTCTCCACATCGGGTCGCGTTCGTCCACGCGCTCAACATCAATTTCTTCGTCGTCATCAGCGTTAATATCTTGCAAATCGTTCGTTTTGTTTCTCGTCGTCGTCACCATCTTTGTTGTCGATTCTCGCCGGTCCCTCAGACTCCTTGGTTTGACACTGCAATTTACTGTTAATTTCTCATTGGCATTAACGAGCGACACCGAAGATCGACATCGAGGCGTGGAAGAAACGGTTGTCGACGCGGCCGCGTCGTCGACAGTTTTATCGGCGTGAGGCGTGGATCTTATCGGCGATGTGCTTGCGGGAAGTATCGCCGAGTCAATTTCGGTGGACGTGCCGCAAGGTGCCACGACGTTGGCGATGTGGTCCAGATTGGCCAGGGTAGGCGATAACAGGTTGGCTTTCGGCTGAAGAGAACACGTTTTTTGTAGTCATTACGACGATCGTTAACACCTCGTTCGATCATAAATCTTTTGCAAGTCGCGTTATTCCCGTTGCTCGTATAATATGATTGCGATAATATCTTTCTCGCAAAGTTTGGACATAACGTAGTTTCGCGCAAAATTCTAACGTGATTTTATACCTTTTTTAGATGAAAGTGTGATACGTTTTGTATTTTTAATTTTTTAAGAGAAAATCTGTGCAAAAAATGAAGAACTATTGTACGAATGTAAGAAAACTTCTCCAATAAAATCAAAACAAAATAAGAGCAGGACACGTGCCTAACTACGTAATTATTCATAAAATAAATGAATACGTAAGTCTTCTAAGTTCGTAATTAATTAGCGTTAATTACATGTATTACTGCCTCTGCGATCTCCGCGTTTTACTCGTCAATTGCAAATGCGCGTAAGTATAAAAAATTTATTGCAAGATAAATTGCAGGTTGCAGCTTCGTCTCGTAAGCGTCTATTGTGCGGCGGCATAAAATTCAATGCATACGCGACGTCTCATCACAGGACGTAGTTATCTCGCAGCTCGTAAGCGACAATAATTAACTGCATCGAACCAGATCGTACGATAAATTACGCGATGTAATATTGCGCCCAAAACCGCATATTAAAAGTCTCATTTTGCGTATTGAAAGCAGCACAGATCGTCTCCCGCACAAATTTTGGATGTACGAGATGAATTCCCTGAAACTTTGGTCCTATCGCGTACTCTCACCCCGCGGAAGCTCTCATTACGCTAATTGCAATATCGACTCGATAATTACCGAGGAATTTGCGTGCCGGCTTGTCTTCTGAAGACCAGCTGCGAGGTGTCTCGCCAGTCTGTCCGCGGCTTCACCTGGAAGCGACGAGAGAAATCTGCAGGCTTCCGCCGCGCAGTGCCCGAAGCCGGATTGCCACCGGCTTTCTGCGGAGATGTCATCGCCGTTCGTAATCGTCGCCGATAGTCCGGAAGGTCGCGAGGCCTGCAATTTCTGCAGATGACGCACCGTCAGCTCGAGGATATCCGCCTTCTCCAGCTTGCTGATGTTCTCGCCCTCGGTCTGCAAATCATTCCGTCATTCGCCAGATTTGTCAGCCGTATGTGTGTTTTGTGTAAAATTAGAATTTTGACAAGAAAATTTATCTTAATATTGAAATTAATTAATAAAAAAACTACGGAACATAAAAATAATATTATGAAAAAACAAACTCAAGAAATAGTCAATTTCTTTCTCTAATTTTTAAACTAAAATCAAACATTCATTGTAAACATTATTATTGACCGTAATGCTCTTTGATCGTGCAATTTTGCGCTTCTCCGTCAAGCTAACTCTTTCGTTTTTTTTCACTTCTCTCGTTGAAGAAGAACGTCCGCTTCTTCAATCTAGAAGAAGTCGCTATTGAAATGGTATCGTTACGGGCTCTCATAACTGTTGCTTGGGACAGTTTGCTTTAGATCGTTCGATCGAGAGAATGCTGATCCAGAAAAAGGGAATCGCGACGCCTGAGCGTAGTAGAAGCTTTACGATCGTTTGCGACGTTTTGCGCGCGAAGAAGAATACCATGCAGTTGACGGGCGTATTAAGCCGTACAAAACGTGCCGATCGGACCGGGAAAATAAAAATTGCCGTGTCGTTGGAAAATTAGCATTGGTGAAATCAGTACCTTTCACGCTGATTCAGCGAGTTACGACCGCAGAGATGGCCGACGCGTATGCCTCACGCGTGGTAACAATTTCGTCGTCGGCACGATTGTATCGCGCGAAAAGACTGTATCGATAAATTACTACAGGTAGCGAAGCGTATACTGTGGGTAATATCGCTTAAGATGTGCGGGAAACGTGTAATCTTTTTTTTTTTTTTACACACAGAGTTCGACGCTATATTCGAGGCGTAATTCCGTTCTGAAAAAAAACAAGGCTTGAACTTTCTCACCGTAATGGGCAAAAATAACAGTTTTTTTATCCGTCAATTCTCGTCAATTATTTTATTATAACGCACAACCAAGAATATTATTTTTTTAGATTACAAATGTTTAATTAAAAAATTCAATTCTAAACAACTAAATTTAATTTTCAATTTTGTTTGTCCGTTGACAAAGATCGCGTTTGCAATCGCGTTATTTGTTATTCATATAAATGACGCATTTAAATGAAAGTGCGTCATCGTAAACAACAAACGGAGCGTGACGATGGAACGCGATTTATGGAAAGGTTAAAATGCAATATTTATTTAAATACATTGCCTACGCGTTTAACGAAGTGTGCTGCGCTCTTTGCATGACTACGCACTAGATATCGCGCGTTCACTCCTCAGGTTCTCACGCTCCGGGAATATTTAAAAGCAAAATCGCCTGCACGCGCAGTTGCGACCGGAGAATGCGTTTCCTGCTAGGCGCGATCCGTAAAATTACTGCTGAGGGTGACGCGCGAGCGGGAGAGAGGAGCAACTCGGCCGTCATAAATAGAGCCGATCGAGTCGAACAAGAAACTTCGCGCGGGTTTCCCTCGCCCGACGCGCGACCGGAAAAAAAACATAGCACGTGCTCGTTGAACGTATCGACTCTGAGATTGTTCTGAGAGAGAGAGAGAGAGAGAGAGAGAGAGAGAAAGACAGAAAAGTTCGTGTTTCTTTTCGTCGTTAAACAATTTGTCTCGACCACGCGAAAAAAGCGCAGCCACGCAAGATCACGAAGTGAGAGTTAATTGTCACTCGCAAGAAGTCGCGAGCGTAATGCGTGAAGTGTCGTTTTATTGCGCTTATACAAGAGCTTTATATAATTTATAACTTCGTCTTATGACTTGTTTTATTTTTATGTAAAATGTGGTAAAGAGATTAATTTGGGATTGAATGATTGACTATGGCTACTCACAATTCAAGAAAGTTGTCTTACAGTAACTATCTGTTATATTGTTTAGATATTAATATATTATTTTATTTTGTTGTATATAGAAGTATTTTAATATATTAAAACCGTGAAAACCCAACAGTTTTACCTCCAAGGCATCCACCATGAGATCCTTGAGTTCGTCGAGGCAACGGTTTATCCTCGCTCTTCTCTTCCTCTCTAGCAGGGGCTTCGTTATCTGTCATTGAACACACGTTATATTTTATTAATCAATATTCCGCGACAGCTGCCTGAGATGTGCACATCACACACCGGCCGAGCCCACTTCGAGGACTTTCGCATCATCTTGCATCATTTGACCGCGCGTTTTCGATCGTCAATCACCATTGTAAATTGCTAATTTACGACCTAATCGGGACGCGAAGGCGGCGATAAGCGGATCATTTATACCCATATTCGTTCGTAAATAATTCACGAAGGGAATCGTCGATTTATAATTGACGGCGCGAAATAAAGTTCAGTCGTTTCGACACGACGCTTTCGAGATAACCGGCTGATTTAACTTCAATAATGTCTTCGCGTCTTTTCTTTTTTATCGCATCAATAACGATTTCTTGGTCGGATGGATCGCGAGAAAGAATACAAATTTATGCCGTACACCAGGTGCCAGGTTGTCATCGAAAAAGAAAATGAAACATTTGATATACGAAAAACAAAAGCGCAGTTGATTTAAAGACTTCGTCACTGAAGCTATCGAGTCGTCAAATCACAAAAATCGTAAAAGGTAAATTATTAACGAGCTCCTTTTTTTTCCCGTTATTGTAACATATTACAAGGTAACGTTAATGACTAAAATTATCTTCAAAAAGTAATAATTAATACTATTATACAATATAAAAGTCATTGCATGTAAGACTATATATTAATTAATCAATATATATTGGCGTCATTTTAATGTAATATTGCGCGCGACGCAAAAATAATTAACAGTCATCGAACTGATAAATTATCGGTGAGAAAATAGATTTTGTATGTACGTGCCGGCACGTAATTAACTCACGTGTTGCGAATTTCAACTCGCAACACAAAAGCATGCGAATTTGTTACACAAGGGTTTGAATATTCAATACGATATTATTCAGTTTGAATGTTCAATTGAATATTAAATGTTTCACAAACATGTCGTGGAGTGTGTAATTATACATTTTCAAGTACACATATGGTAAAAAATGTATGTTACGCAATTAGTTCTTTGATAAATTTATAAATTCGATTCATCGATTGATTTATTACCTTTTTGTATTGATATGTTCTTGAAACCGGATGGGGGTAATCGTACGACATCATTGCAGGCGAAGAGATCGTAAATCCGGAAAAAAACCAAAGACTGCAAGAGACGAAACTTAAATAAACATCTAACAGAATGGAGTAAAACTATAAAAATGTAAAACTTTATTTGTGTGACAAGCGTAAAAGTACCAAAAAAATGAGAATAACGTCAGATATTTTTTTCTTACTTACTAATGTTCCAAAAAAAAAAAAAAAACTAAATAATGTGTATAACTGCATGGTTGTGTGTGCAAATAAATTAAATTGACGGAGTCAAATAACTCGAACAAATAACCGGTAACTAAGCAGTCACAATCGTCAGTAAAGCTAGTCAAACCGGATACCTCTCGATAAAATGTACGAAGAAAATTAAATGCGGTTTCGCCAGCAGCCGACAAACTTATATTCGATAAATAAAACAGGTAAGCCTTTGGCAGCGGGTATCAAACGATCGACAGGCGCAATTTATAAAGACGTAGATCAAATAATTTCCGGATAGCTCTTCGACGAGAACCGACACAGGATTTTAATTTACATATCAGTAAAATGTGTGTGTACGTGCGATGTAACTGTATGTAACATATTCATTCACACTCTCTACAAGATTGATATTACATTCAATGCGAAAATTAAAATTGTATAAAGGCACAATCTTACAAAAACTTCAAAAAGTTACTTTCTTCACAAAGATATAAAAACTTAGTGTACATTCTGATATAAAATAATAAGAAAAAATATTTGTATAAATAAAATAAACAATAGATATATTAAAAAGTAGATTTTCTTAAATAAAAGATGTAAGTACCTTCGTCAACAGTTGTTGCTCCAACGGCAGTCAAAAATAATCTTCAGAATATTGTCATGTAAAATTTGGAAAAAAGTCACCAAAGCAAAACACTAAAGCAGAAAATCTATCAAATAAAAAAATTGCGCTGAAATATTGCAGTGATATCTCTCGACGTGTTGTGTGAATCTCATTAATAAAAAAGTTCGATCGTTAATTAAAATCCAATTTGCCTTACGGCGTCGCGCTGCGACATCTTACATCTTACGCACCTCATGTATGGAGATGCAAGCAAATAAAAAAAAAAAAAAAAAAAAAAAAAGAGCGGATTGACAGGTCGAGATGGCCTGGCATTAGATACACGGCCGGGTGCACTTGGTGGAGTCTCTACACCAACTGGCTCGGTGCTCTCCGCTGCCATTCCGACACAGGCTACCCTCACCCAGGCGCTTCGAACCCTCCGGAGAAGCTACTTTGGATAGGAAGGTCGCTCCAAATGCTTCGTTGTGTTTAACACTCACACGAGCGCGCAGTAGCGCGTGTTCGACGAGGCTGACAAAAAAACAAGTGAGAGAACGCTATTTGCACGTGAGAATAGTTAAAATCAATATTGCCAAATCGATTTCACTGAACTTAGTCACGAGAATCAATAAAAATCCTTCAATTGCGCAGTGTTTTACTAACAGTTTTTTATTTTTTAATTTGTACAAATAAAAAGATTTGTGCTCAAAAACAAATGTTGCAAATTAATGCTGCTACATTTTCTATAGCAATTATCGAAGTCAGAAAAAATAATTATCATAGTAATGAATAGTAACAATAAATTTATATCAATCTTGTTTAAAATATGTCACGTTGTTTATTAACAAATTATTAATTTATTTTACTTTTATTTTATTTGTCGATTGTATCGCGAATGATGGCACTTAACAGATACTGTTTAAGTTACGCAGCATATACGATAATTAATTCCTTGCGTGGCGAATAGGATTGGATTACCAATTTTACACGCGCGCCCGCAGAGCGCTCTCTCGCGCGTCGAATTTGTTTGCAAAATAGAGCAACCATGCCGAGTTTGCAGTGCGTCTCGCGGTAACACGAGCCATCGCATTCAGTCAAAGCAAGCAACGTTCAATCGGAACGCTATTAGCGCATATCCGCCGATAATGAAGCGGAATTACTGCCGTGGCACGTTTGACGCTTCTGTGTAACGCGATTGTATCGCATTCGTCAAAATGTTTCTAGCCTTCCGGTTAGATATTAAGAGTTTATCAATATAACTAAACGCGTTTAGAACAAAGAGCGTCAAAATTCTTCTACGCAGTGAGAATATATAAATTATGGAAATTATCTTAATAAAATGACGACAAGTGTGTAAGTATCTTTGCATAATTGCACATCTTTTTATGATCGTATAAAACTATCACTTGATCACAAAAAATATATATTGCTCATACGATAGAAAAGAGCATATCTGCACAATTAATTAACATCGAACTATATAATTAATAATTACCATAATTGTATCGTAAACGATTCTAAATGAATTAATAAAGGATCGATTTATGTTGTAAAAAAAGGCTTCAAGCACGCAAGATAAATTATTTAAAAGCGACGCGTCCTGTGCCGCACTTCATCACACTTGTGACGCTTCGTAATCAGCAATTAAGAACGATATCGATGATCGTCCCGAGCGTTTCATGCCGCGTGACGTGCAGCTCGCCTGAAAAGATATCATTGTAGCGTCTCTTCTCGAGAGACGCGTCACGTCGTCGGAATTTTTGGCGGCTCTCACTCTTGCATGATAAGTCGAAATTCATTAAGATTATCTCCGTATGAGCTGGAGCTGCCAGATGCTCAGGAACACTGCAGACGCGCCGACTGCATTCGCACTTAGCCCTTCTTGCTACGAATCTGCCTTTATCCTTCACGTCAGCGGAGAAATTTTATAGATATCGTTCGTATGTTCCCTGGGCCTGATGATTAGTTTCACTTTATGGCTTCTCTCGAACAGAGAGAGTTTTCTGGTTACTAAGTAAGGGTGACTTGACACGTCGAGGTGTAGCCGTGAAAATTCCTTCCTAGCCATATGCTCCGAAATTAAGAGATAAAAAAAATATCAAAGATTCGGTGCTTCAATATTCACTTCTATCTTGTTTCTTTTACTTTAATTAAATCAAATCAATTTACTTTGGAGAATTTATACAAACTTGTGACAGTTCATGTACTTTATTAAATTTTACACAAGAAATATCGCGTTGACGAGATTTATATGATAAATTGTACAAAAATAAATTATTGCCAAAGAAACTGTAATCAACAATATTTTTATTTGATTGTATTACTCCATCCTGTCTCATCGTTTCTTTATCGTTGCGTGCACGTATGTATACATAATCGCTGATCCATCATCTTCTATGACACGGTTCGATACAGTGCGTGTGTATGTACGAAGTATATCCGGTGCTGTCATTCATGTGTAGACGCGTACGTCTCATCGGCTTGCATTCATTGACGCCACTGACGTATTACAATCCGACACGAATCGTAAACATTCGCACGCTTCGCGTAGCGCGGCTCGCGCGATACGGCACAAGCGATAACGCGCTCTGATAACCACGCGGCGATATTGCACGAGCGGGTTTCATGAACGCCAAGTGACATCAACTAATTATTGTTTTCCTTCCTGGTATTTCAACCGACAAGCGCGCGAGCTCATTCGTGTGTTCGTTCTTCTCTTTCTCGCCCGACAAACCGACAGACACACGAGAACTGTGAGACTCGTGCGGCGAACACGAGGCCCCGCGTGATGATCGATGAGATGGAATAAATAAAAAAAAAAACTCCTAGCCGAAGGCTTCTTCGAAGAATACGCGACGAGAAGAACGAGTGTGAATTAATCTCCACCAGGATTTCCTTTCCTGTGCACAATGCGTAAAAAATTTTTGTAATTGTATCCTAGTTGCTGCAAATGATCAAAATTATCAAAGACAGATACTGTTGTTTGTTTGTTTTTCAGAAGCAAAGCTCGATTTTAAAAGTAAAAAGTACAATTCGAAGAACTTTTTTGCGTGAAAATTCCACGGCAATTTTCGGCAGAAACGTTAAACTTTCTCTGAAACGCGATGTTCTTTTCGAAGTACGAGAAAGATCAACAAAGTCAAGTGCGCCTTTGCTGCACGCAATAATTACTGCCTTCAAATCAAGAGAGATACAAAACTTCTTTTCCAAGATACTCCGGTCTTTCCGAAATTACGAGCGATTTACTCGCTGCGAAATCAGCTTCCCTGATGCTCCGCGCCGCGTTTCTCAGCCTCATTTCCCACGCACGTGGTGCAAAATCGCATCGTGGCGCGCCCTCCCGCTCGGCCGCGTTTACGATCGCCGCGATCTCCTCTTTGCGTGCACGTAAAAAGAGGTAGCCTGGGCTTTGCCCCTTTTTTTTTACGTTTATTGCGGTTGATTGGCGAGGCCAAGACCCCGCGTGATGCTTCGCGCGGCACGAATCGGCACCTTTTCTCGCACGGGCCTCCGCCAGAAAAATTGGGGCCCTGCGATAAAGCACCGGAGCCGAAGAACGGGGAGGACAGGGCGGGTGGAGAAAGTGCACAACAAAGTCGAGAATAATACTCGAAAACGCACGGGCGATCACGACTCGTAATCCCTCTCGGCCAACCAAAAGTCGTCGAGAAAGCCGGTCAAAAGGTAACAACAGCGCCGTGCGTTACTTTACAAGAGAACAAGATATTCGGGTTGGATAAGAGGTGTTGAGAGACGGACGAACAACAAGCGAAAGTTGGCAAGAAGGAAGGACCAAATACACTCGCTCGACGTGAGCGCGCAATTTTCGCTTGTGAGAGAGATGGGTCTCTTTTGTCTTCGCTCGTCATTAGCGACCCGAAGGATTTTACTACTATTAACTTTAGTTCCGCTTTCTAAGCAGATGCAGCTTATTTTCCAACTGAACGTTTATTCTGGATAATTGGCAATATGTGTGCGCTATTCCTATGCGTTTCCTTGTAAAGATTTTCGCTCGATACAATGTACTTTCGCTACTACGAAATCATTGTTATTTTGTTTAATTACACATCTTGCAGATTTCTTTCTATTTTTATTTCTCTGAAAAACACACTTACATATTGTACCTCTAACATAGAAACTGTACACATGTAGATAATAAGAGAAAGTCTATTTGTACCGGAACAGATTTGTGCAAAACTTCGAAAAAGTTGGCGATATTTTTCAGTCTGGTAGGAAACAAGGATCGATATCATAGGATCACATCACGTAGACATATCGCAGCACGCTAAAAAGCCGCGAAGCGCCGACCCCGAGAAGGGGGGCGAGCGGTATTATAACGAAAAAGAAGACGAAAAAGGAAAAAAGCGCGAAGTCACCGCGAGCAAGCGGAGGCCCGTCGCGGTAGCAGCGTAGACCCCGAGAAAAAGAGACGGAAACACGAGAAGGAGATCGGCGGCGGAACGGCAACAGCAGCAGCAGCAGCAGCAGCAACGAGAAGCAGCGGCAAGAGAGGAGGAGGAGGGCGAGAAGGAGATGGAGGTGAAGGTGGAGGAGGTAGCGCCGAGGATGAAAAAACGCGGTTTGTGTTCACGGCTCGGGCGGCTCGGACGTGTGCGAGTCGCGTGTGAGGCTCGCGCCTGTCGTTGTCTCTGTCGCGAGCACGGGCCCGGACCCGAGCGCGCTCGGGGCCCGGACTGTTTGCGGTCTTTGTCGGGCCCCGTGCCGGCTGAAGGGCCCGTGTGGGACGCGATGCCTCGCCTCGTTCTCACGGTAGCCTCCGACGAAGAGGTCCCCTTTTGCTCGCTTCCTCCTGCTTCTCCTTCTCCGCCCCCCTTTTGTCGTCCTCCCGCCGCGCGTCACCGGCAGCGCGTAGCCACCTCTCTTCTGCCGCCAACGTTCTCTTGCGCTTCGCGCGCGATCGTTCCCGCTTGCTCGTCGTCGCGCTCTTTGCCACCTTCTCCCGCCTGTTTTCCGGGCCGTGCGCGCCGCCGTGACTCGCGTGCACGCGTGTATGCGCCAAGCACGCGTCTAATTCCTCCGTCGACTTTCTTGTCCGTCGCGCGTACCCATCGTAAAAAACGCATTATTCGTAAAATGTATCCAATTTTTCCATAGACATCTTTGAATACGAGATAAATGCGCTGTCCTAGTGCTTATGTTCAGCGAAAAAAATCACGTAAAAAAATATGCAAAACTCCAGAATATACAAAATGAAATAAATAAAAGTTTGTTTTGAAGCGATTTGTTATTCAAATCGCTTCATTTAACGAGCTTTGAATTCGGTTGTCGAATCACGTAGGAAAATTAATCGACAGTTGCCGCGAATTGCCGATAATCAAGCGGAGTAATCGGTTTCGATTTTTAATTAACATTTTTTTTCAAGGGAGCTTTCAAATATTCTTTGCGAACGTCTCTCGTTTTCGTATAGATACCATCGAAATACATAAATATCATTTCGAGAGATTAAAGGACAGTGTGCGTCTAAAATTGCGAACGTTTTAGAGAGTCGGCAACATTTATAAAGCAGAAGCGCAGATAAAATCTTAAATCTCAATTTAATGTGCCGTGCCTGTGAATTTAATTGGAGCGCGATCTGAATGCAAATGTGTGTGCGTGACAGTAGGATAAAAAAAAATCTAATAGAACCTATCGATTTTTTGGTTTCGATAATTGAAGAACTTGAGGGGAAAATAAAAATTAATGACTGCATTAAGATTCGTCCGATGAATCAAGTTGTCCAAATATTAAAAGAGAACGCACCCTTGCCGTTTAATCTTCTATCTTAATTAACGTTGATTACCGATGCGCGTACGCACAATTTTGCCGATAATACGTCTCATGAAAAATCGACTCACGTATCTTCTTAACTTTTAGGACGATCAGCGAAAGTTTTTTTTTTCAAAAACAAAGTAGCTCAACTACTTTGCGAACATTCGCACGAAAAAATATACACGTGCGCACAGACGCTTGTTAAAAACAGATAAATTTATTAATGTATTCAATGCTCGCGTCGGTGCAATTTAAGGGCAACATTAGGGATGTTAAACACAAGGATATTAATAACATCCTTGTTCCCACGATTAGCCCTTGCGCGTTTTCAACCTACGATTATACCGATTTGCACACAATTTCTCGCACAATAAGAATAAATAAATAGTAATAAACCACAGTGAGATAAGCATATCTGTATGAATAAAACGTGGCTGAAATTATAAAAATATCGGAAGGAAATTTGCTTTTCTCTTTTCGTCACACAGTCTTTCTTTTGTGCGCATAATTTTGACATTCGCATTCACGAAGTTCGCGGCGGTGACTTCTGCCATTACGAGAGAAGACCGGCGAACCCGAATCGTTTCGCCGCATACCCTCACGCAAAATTTCAATTTCCGGTCCGGCCGCGATCGCGCGGCCAGCGGCGTAACGCCGTAAAACACGTGCAATCGCCGGCTATTTCTCTTTCACATATGAATGGGACTCCCATTGCTGTCTCTTCCCCTCGACTCACCACCCGTTCGTACCGCCACACCCTTCATTCACGAATACAAAATTATCGGGAATCAAAGGGATGCTGGACACAATGTTGGCGGGCACAATGAGAGACCGCGGTCGCGCGGTTCGTGAATGAATGCGTGCCCGCTCGTGTGTACGCACGAGCCGGCACGAGAAATCGGGGCATCGTGGGGGGTGGAAAGGCACGGGGGAAGATCGCAGGAGAGGAATATAAGCCGTGTGTCCTCTTCGCGCGGCTAAATCCTGTCTCATTGTTGTCCGGTAAATATTCATGAGCGTCTATCGCGGGAATCGCTTGTCTGAATGAGCGCAGGTGCTCGCGATCGTGGGAATTTCAACTCCGGCTTCTCGACCCAACGGAAAACCGATAGCAGGTGGCGGCAGGGTGGACGAGAGCGAGAAGGAGCGAAAGTAACACGCAGGGAAAGAGGATTCCGCAACGGGGAGCGGCCGGGCTCGAGTATACGATGGAGTCATTCGGTTATTGAGGAATCGGTTGATGGTGCGGCGTCGTCGGCTCTCGCGATTTGCCCGGTCCATCAGACAGCTGCCGACGAATGGTTTGCTTAAGGCGAATTTACGCGCCTCGGCTCTCGATCATCGGATGAATCATCCGCGGAAACACGACAAATCATATGCGAATAACAACTTCGCAAAGCATCTCGTAAAAAAAATGTTAATCAGAATGCATAATTTTTTTTAATACGTAACGCATTATCTTAAATCGAAATTATATCACGCCGTTTTAAAACTGTACTTTTACCGCAGAAAAGATTTTATTACGTAACACTCGCGCGACACATATGCGTGCGGATTACATAAATACGATATTACGCACAATAATGCCAGATGGCGGCGTATGAAATCTCGTTCGGTAGAACTTTAGTGTTAAAAGTGTCAAGCATATGAAAAAAATCACTACACTTACTTTCCCGTATCACTCGGATTTTATTACTTCAATTGTTACCTCGATCGGTTATTTGTATGCGTGTTTTGCTATTACACGTGACACAACAAAATATATAGATTTGCTTTTCCGTAGGAAATGATTATTCTCCAGTCGAGACCCGCACGATCAAGTCTATATAATGATACAGGAACGGCTAAGCGTTTCGTTCATTTTTGCGGCCTCTGTCATTTATCGCGCGCGTATTTCCTGGATATTACAGAAACAAACATTGCGTGGCTGCAATTCCCGCTGCGCCGGCAGTCATTTCCGGCGAAATCTCCGGTGTCCCGACAAAGACGTCCCGCTGCCGCTTGTGCATTCGCAGAAAGCTCTTTCCTCCTGTATATGCGAACAGTCGCCGCGGCCGCACCTCGCGCGCGGCGCGTCGTTTAATGTTGACGCGCGAGCACGCCTCTCGGTTTCTGTGATCGCGCGCACAAGTCTCTATGATGCCCTCGCGTGCAATCTGCAGCACGCACGTAGTGCGTGCGCGCGCGATAAGAAATGATGCGCGCAAATTACGAAGCACGCCGAGAAGTATAGATTAATCCTCGGAACGCGGGATCAAGCCGATCTCGTGTTTTATGGCCGTGGAAGCCGGCGTGTTTTTTGTACTTATGATTTTAGCCGAGATCGTTGCATTATATATAGAATTATAATTTCTTGTTATAAAGAAAATTTGCGAACGTAACTTATCAATCCGATTGAAAAAATCGAAAGTTCTTGGAAACAATCACGAGATATGCTGCGAGTGATTTTTGCAAGTGAAAGTTTCGCTCCGGCCGGCGTGGGCACACGTTAGATTACGTTGTAATCGGTTTGTACACCTTGGAATAATTTGCTGTCAATATCACACGCGATACAAAGTAGCAGCCCCGTATCGTAAGCCGATACATCTCGGTTCTCGATCGAACTTAATAGCACGGTAGGCGTATTTCGTCTTTACAAATTGCAGCCGACCGGCGGTGCGGCGCACCGAGATTGGTCGGGCTTGCGCGCTCGTCTCTCCGCTCGACGTGCTAACCCGCTTAATTACATCGTCTTCCACTGTCATTATTGTTGCTGGATAGTAATTTAGTTACTGATTATTCGCGACGCCGACACATAAAAAACCGGTCGATATACATGTGTACATATATTGTAATATTAAATATAATTTTCACCACACAAAAAAATATGTGTCCAGTCTTTGAAAAAAATTTGACTGTGCTTGATACAATACACAAAATCCAAAAGAGTAATTATATAATTATAGAACTTATTCACATGTACGGCCTGCTCGTGCGGAAACCCGCGAGTGTTCCTGGACGACACCGGATTGGAGCGTGGGCGTCGTCGAAGCGATTCAGAGCGTAAGAGGAGTCGCCGTCACCGAGACGGAACGTCTTGAGGAGAGCCCGCTTTACTCTCGTCTTGGTGACCGCGGGAGCGGAACATGAAGAACTTCCTGAAACGCTTCAGCGCCGACGGCCGTTCCGTTCCCACGAGACGCACAATCCGTAGGGCCTTGTCGTCTAAGGTCGATTTACGTCTAACTGACTATTCGAAGCGACCGCTAACGATCGTGCCGGGACATGCGTCTTGGAGCGTGGCGGACGCGTGGACGGAGATTTTCCCCGCACTGAGACATGCGGATTGAATTCAGTCTTCCATTTATTTGACAAGAAAATAGAGTCGTAACAGATCTAACAGATCTCGATGTTAAACTATAATCGATCGATCTACGCGTACAAAATACAAGAAAACATTTTTTCATTGATTCTTCAGGGCACAGTAATTATCTCCCTAATTAATTTTCCATGTAATCGCACCTTTCGCTATTATCGGAAGATCATCTCGCGTAGATTATAATTTTCGAATCATAATTTCTTCGAGAAGCGATGACTGTGTGTGTGTATGTGTGTGATCTCGCCGCGCTCATTACGGCATCGATTAAAATCGCTCGTTGCTTGCCTCGTGAGGCTATAGATTGAGAGCGAGATACGGAATACGAAAATTCTACCCGCTTTACATTGCCTCCATCGGGAAACCTGTTTTCCCCCCACGAGAGAGAGCGACAGCGTGACTGACACGTGGTCGCTCGCGATCTCTCTACCGATTACCCGTCGGGTGCTCGTCCCGTCACCTTGAATCGGCTCTCACGATCTTCATTATGCAGAAGATTACCGGCCACCGGCACTTCCTGCTTTTCGCAAAAACGGAAGCCTCTCTGATAATGCCACGGTTTGCGGAACGTGGAATTTACTCGCAAATCGTTTATGCGTTTTAAGCCGCTAACTGGCTATTTTGGGAGAAAAAGGGGCGGGATCGACCTGGTCTTATGCAAATAGACGAAATATATGCCTTTCCCCGTCTCTCTCTTTCCTGCGCCGAAATTCGCAACAAGTGCCGTATAATTTCCGAATACGGCCGGCGATCAATCGAACGACGATACTTACCCGCTTGCCTCATCAAGCAATTACGATATGTTGTAGAATTACGCCCCTTAAATTGCGCGAAAACTCTTACGGTAAAAATATGGCGCTTTCATCGAGAAATTTTATGTAACAGCTGAATCTTAACTTTTTTTTTATTCAGTTGTTAATTTAAATATCGATAAAATTTTTTTTCTAACAAAAATAATATTGTAAAAACAAATTGTTTTACAAATATTTTACTTTGTTTTATCCTACTTTTTCTACAAATCAAAAATTCACAATTATTCCATCCAAATCACATGGTCGATCTACCTCGTTTTAAAAACCTGTTGCTATTTTACACGTCCGGAAAAGCGTGGGTGGAACAGGACATTTACCAATTTATCAATTGAATCCTTGTCGAAGGAATTCAAAATTCTGTGGTTTCCCACGCTCTCGAATAGTGTCGTTGCTTTATTTTTCTGCAGGTGCGAAGTGCGTGTTCGGTCACGTGGCGACTTTTTGTTCCTCGGACGAAATAATTGGGACAAAATCGGCCGAGAAAGCCGCGTCTCCGTGGAATTCTTCCCATGGATCGTAAATAAGAAGACGCGCGACCGACACGATGTCCGAATATATCCTCAGGGTTCTTTTTGAACATTTCGAACGACCGCCATAGAACGGTTGACAAAGTAAGAATCGAAGGCAAATAAAGTGCACGAGCCTGCGTCGGCGAGCAAGACGCTGCTGCTTCAACCGATCGAATCGATCCGCGTTTTTGTGATCCGCAGCTTTGTGTGATTTGTTCCAGGAGCGAGAGCGCGTCAGATCGAACGGGCGAACGACCGCGCCCGCACTTTTTCTCAATCGCACGGGGAGAGAGGCTTTTAATTATTCATTTCTTTGTTCCGCCGCATCTTTCAGGTAGAGGCGGTGCTTCTTCTTCCCTGTTCTCTTCTTTTGCGTCCCACGAACGCGGTTTACGCAACGGGCATGCAAACCGAATAAAAGCGTAGCCCGCTAATTAAGCGCAAATGGTCCGCGACCGATCGCCGATACAGTTCTTCACCCGCGAGATCGAAAAGTTTTTACCGTGCGGAGAAAAGTGTCTTCGGCGCGCCGGGCTTCCTCTCACCCTGCAATTATTTGCATATACAGACAAACATATCCTCACGGTCATTTCGCGAGCGTTTCGTTTCGATCATCTCTGAATGGTTCCGCAGCCATTCGTCACGCGCAAAAAAAATCCTGGGGCCATAAGGAAGCCGAAAGGGGGTGAGAGGAGAGACGAGAAGAAGGAAGGGATTCGAATCTAGCCGTTACAACTGGAGGAGCGTGGGAAGACAGAAGTCGCGAATCCTTGTAAGGAACCGTTGTGCTTCTTCCTGAAGGAGGTCCTGTGTGCGCACCTGACGCCCTCTCCCCTCGCACGACCCGTGAGAAAGATCCTCCGCGACGCGTAAGCCTGGCTCTTCTTGCGACGCTTCTATCCGCTCCTCTCTCCCTCTTTTACTCCCACTTTGTCGTCTTCGCGTAACGGCCACGCGAGCAGCACGCTTTCAGCACGTTTCGACGATGACGACGTGGGAAGGATCCCGTGTGTGCGGCGGCCGCGTCGATCCGATCCGCCTATCGTCTTTCCTCCGTCGCGGTCCCGCCGGCTTGCTTGATGTAATCGCGGGGACGAGACAACGTAACGGCGTCGCACGTAACGTTCTCTTATGCCTCATATCCGCCAAAAAGTGCGTCTCATTGTCAGTAACGAGGCAACGATAGTAAAAAGTGCAAATTATTTAATGGAAGAAAATTTAATCTATACAAAAACATTTGCGTGAATAGTATAAATGTATTTCTCCGTGACTTTCTCAGTCGAGTGGAATTAAAAAAAAAAAAAAAAGGGAAGGTAACATTATAGTCGCGCGCGAGTCCTGACGCAAGACATCGGCTGGTTTAACAGGATACATGAGAACGCACGAAGGTGGCGTGCACGAAATTAGGTCAGTGACGTCACGAGAACGGCCGAAGACGAAACATTCGGAAGAATAAAACGACGCGGGCCCGGTTGCACGATTTTTTCGGCGGTTATTTTCTGAAATCCCTCGTGGGAACGGCTCCCCCGCGTCGAGCGGGTTCGATCCGTCTGGCAAAAACGTGTCTGCGAACATGCCGAAATGCGTCTGCTCGAAGAGAAAAATACACTCGCGATCGGTCGGCACGCGGGCGATTACGCGCAAAAACTTCTGCTAACAGCCGAGTAAATTCGCGGAATAAATTTGCGACCCGTATCTGTTGTGTATTTTTGTCAGATTGAATGTTCAATCTGTGCTTTTCATAAAAAATTATATTAAAAACAAGCGGCAATTAATAAAAATAAAAATACTGAATAGTGAAAAGATATTTTTTGCGGCAATGCGTAGCAATTCATCGCGCGATCCGTCAATCGCGACGAATTGTCGCGAGTCGTTTTCATAAATCACGGAAAAATAGCGCAGGAAAGACGGAGTGGTAGGTAGAGATCCGGAGTAGCATTCCACGAATACAACACGCGTGCAACATGCGTGCCGAAAATGTGGCAGGGGCGGAGCCGCACGCGGGATTTCTCTCGGCCAGGTTTACATCTATTTCGAGGGGTGAAGAAAGAGGGGGGGTGTTGCGCGCACCCCGCGCTAGCCACCTGACGCACCCCGGCCGTGGGAACCGAACGAGGAACCGTAGGAATCCTCCTCTATGCACGCGCTACGCGTGGTATACGTTTTCTAATATCCATGGTATTCCTGATTGTGAGGAAGGTTCCGAAATATTACGACGACATCCCCTTCTCTCCATCCGCTCTTTTATACATGAATGTCTTTTGTATAGGAGGAGTACTCGATTCCCCGAAATTTAATTTGACTTATAAATAGTATTTAGAAATACTTGAATAACATTTTTAATCAATTTTTTAACCGAGATGTTGAAAGAACTTCAAAAATTTAGATAATTATCATTCTTATTGTCATAGCGTTGCATTTTTGTTTGCGACAATCTCGCACATTTTTATTTTGTTCAGAATCGATATATTTATATTTACTCGCGTGGTCGTTTTTATTAAAAATCATCAGTGATTTGCCTCGACATCAAAAATTTAAGCGACACGTATAAACATATTTATCTCGCTGAGATAGAAGGGTGAGATTTACGTCGTCAGCGCACGCTTCGTGCACGCGCGCATCCTTATCCGTGTCTGGGAATGGGCTGCGTGACAATATTCGCCGCTCGGCCAGGAAAAGGAGGCGGTTTACGAGCGTACGTGCGGCGTGAAAGTATGTGGCAAGTTCGTCGCGATATATTCGAAGGAGCGTCCCCGGCCGATGCGCAGCTTTGTAATCATGCGTGCACGATAACAAGAGAGGGAAAGAATTTGAGGACTGTCTCGTCGTTAGGCGTCAAAGACAGAGAATAAAAGAAATAAATAAATGCGTGGTCTAATTCGTATATGTGCGCGTGACATGAATGAGTCAGTTCAGCGAGAGAGAAAAGTCTTTCCTCCTTCTAAGTGTCGTTATATTTCAGCCCCTTAGGAACCGATCGACTAATGCACAGCGGCTGAAAGAGAACGGCGTATGTAGAAAGGAAACCTTCTCTTCTCGTGTAAAGCGATTTATTGCCGCGCACTGTATACGGAACGCGTTGCGTGAAGAAGAGCGTGCCGCGCTCGTGCGACGACTCGCGCGCAAAATCTGCGCTGCACTCACTATGTATTGCAGCGATAATTGTGCGAAACAATCCGAACAATATTTGATAATGTTTATATATTTTAAGAAAGAAAATCAATTAATAACATATACTTATGTGGGATATTTTGTTAGTTTCTTTTAGATAAAAATATCTAATTGTCACGGGCTTGTTTTCTTCGCGTTGTTCCACACCTCGTGCGTGATTAGATTGCAGCGATTGCGTTGGCCGGGAAGGCAATCTCAGCTCGCGATCAAAATTTCAAATGGACAAACGGATGTTCGGAAGATAATCGGGAGTTTACCGTATCTCGAATACGAATTTTGACACGAGGCACGCACGCTAACTACGGAAGGAGGGAGGACGCGCGCGAAGCGTGGGAACGAGCGCTCTTAAGCCTTCTCAAAACAAAGCACGAGCTAGCTACGTGACGGAGGCGGGGGGCACGCGACGCACCTGACTACCGCGACGCTCCCGCGCCGCCGCCGCTCCACGTGCTCGCATCCGCCCGCACTGCGATACCCCACCGTCCTCACCCCCTCTGTCCCCCCGTCGGTTTATTAAGTCGTTACCCAGGGTCGAGTACACATCCTCACGCGCGCAAGCGAATCTCGCGTGTGCAGTACTTGTTGCTGCGAATAATCGGCTGAATAAATTAGAGGGTGAATGGTATCGATGTCAAGCCGCGAATGTTTACGTGGACGAAAATTTGTGACAACCACTATTTTAAATTATATAATAAAACAATTATAAGATGTTGCAATAAATTCACTTTTGTTTTAAATCATGTTTTAAGATTATTTTAAAAGTAGAAATAAAACCAAATTATGTTTAAAGTTCGTGGCTCGAGTTATATTTAGATTAAAAAAAATTATTCAAACTATATTTTAAACTTGAAAAAAGAAGCAATCAAAAACATTTGTGAAGCATGCGTAAAATGACGCCGTGAGTAATCGCTACGAGTACTAGAATCGTATGTCACGTGCCGCTCAGGTTAAATACACGCGGTTAATGTCAAAATTACACCGTTGTTATACGATGACATTTGAACGGCTTGCAAGAGCCGTCCTTGGACGATCATATGAGACCGTCTCTATGCGAACCGAGCGACAACGGTCAAATGACACGCTAATTATGCACACGTGCGGAGGACGTATTGTAATCGCGCGTCTCACAATCATCGCGAGCACGAACTCCGCGAAGCCGACAAGGAACGAACGTCTTCTAATGATCTAATCGACCGACATAAATGCATGAGTGGCTCGTGCGTGAATCAAAGACGCGAGAAAATTTATACCGCTGCTCATTGATGAGTCACTTCTAGTTTTACACGCATCTAACATAACATATCTCCGTTTTTTTTTTTTCGTTGATTTTAATTTAACGTTCTTTCTTCTCTCTTCGTTTCGAAAGTCCATTAACCAACAAGTGTAAGATGCTGACAAATGAGATATAATTTTGTTGCTGACTGTTGCGAACAACCTCCATTTCCACGAAGAGAATACCGGCCTGTGATCAGTCTATTTGCTTAATGATTATTAATGATTATTAAGTCGTACTGCTCAAGTTTTTTCGTGTGTCTCCGTACTCCTCATTAGAAATCCGCCACCGAATCAATTTGATAAAGTGACAAAGCGCAATCCGTGGGTGGTTTAATAATTCAATTAAGGCGAGTTTAGAGAATTTTAGTTTGATATCCGAATGGGCCGAAGTGCTCGAATTCGCGGAACGAACTTTGGAGATTTATCATTTCGGTCGTGCTTTTTCCCGAGTAAATGTCCGTGCTAAAAAAAAAATCGTACGAAACGTACAGACAAGAGGATTTCTAGCGTTAATAATAGACGGCAGTAAAAACGCTCACGTAACTACCTGTCCCGGTATTGCAGCGGTCTCCTTGAGATCTGTCCTCACGTAGAAGACGAGGTCCTTAGCCTTACGTGCCGGCAGCGTTGTGTTGGTTACATAACGCACACACGCGGCTCCGCGCTCGCATGAATGAATACATTCATAAAGAGACGCGGCCCGGCTTGGCGCGCACGTCGTGCACATACGTAAGGCTACAATCTCAATAAGAAAATATGTCTATTATGTTGTTACAATAACGATATCAATTCATTGACCGTCGTGGCACTGAGCGGAGCCCATTGTCTCCAAATGGTAGGGTGCTTCGTTGCACCGTCAAGAGAAATCGCCCTTCGAATAATTTCACTTCCAAATTCTGCAGCTCGGAAGTTGGGAGTCGCGTATATAAACGCGTTCTAAAAATATAATCGTGATATTGCAAATTACTTCGTCGTATTTCTGTCAATGTTTCTAAGTAACGAGAAAGTTTAGAATTTCACGAAAAAGTAATCAATAGTTTAAATTCGTACGGCGATTTGGCTTTCTCGCGAATTCACGAAGATACAACGAGCCATTTTTAACCGTCAACTTTATTATTCACGGAAATATATTTTCGCATTGTGTCCAAAGATAAAATGTCAAAGATTAGGGATATTTTCGAGACATTAATTCCGACGCGCAAGACGACGGAATTTAATTATCACTTACAACGAGACGGAAACCAACGAACGAATCAGACGTGACACGACTCCCCCTCTCCCGTGTCTTTGCTTCTGAAGACAATTGGTTCGGTCGCTACGATCACAGATCGTACTTCCTCCGGACAAAACTGATATATGATGTTTTAAGTGACGGAGTACCCGACTCGGTAATTGAATTTAAAGGGCGGAAGCGAAGAAATCTGGTCCCCTTTCGTATTAACCTAATCAAGGCGCAGTTGTGTCGGTGCTGCGCCGACTGTCGCGGTCACAATAGAGACATTAAATTGTCAGTACGGATTTATTAAACTCGGCGCGGTTTATATAGCCGTGAAACTTGTTTGGGAACACGTCGCCAGACCGTACACATCTCTCGTTTCTACGTACCTACGTATCGTGTTCGCGCGCATACTAAGTATTTTGCGTACAGCTATAAATTACTCAACTCTTGGACACTCCAAAAAAAAAAAAAAAAAATGTAAAGAAGCTTTTAAGAGACTTCGAACGCTGTTATTTATTAATAAATTAGCACTTTGTAGATTCTCACAAATTTCAGAATCGTTCGATGGCACAGACGCAAACGCTTCCTTCCTGTGTGTGCCATCGAGGGGCAGGTGCTTGCCCGTCTCCCGTAGTGTTCTTGTTGTCGAAAATTATGCACGGCCGCTACATTAGCAAAGAGACTCTTGCGTATCGGCAGCTTTGACTTTTTATTATCGTCGCCGCCAATCTCGCACGAGTTGCCATTAGGCGTTCGATAATTTCGACATACGCGAACGTCTCATGGTTCTCGGTACGATGACTTGTCGACAATTTACTTGGGGGAGAAGAGGAGAAGGACCACGAGCGTCCCTCTTCTTTTCATCGAAACAGTCATGCCGATGTTCATTTGCTCTTTATTACAGAATTTAAGACAAGTTTTTATCGGTAATGTGCTTTTTTGCATACGTCTCCGGTGCATAATTGCAAAGAACTTACAATGATCGAAGAGGTAACGGGGGGAGGGAGAGGGGGTGGGAGGCAATCTGCGGACAAAAGATGTACGTGAAATCGAAGAGAGATTGACGCGATTGATGAATAACGACTCTCCGGATTCGTTTTTACAAGCATTCCTACCGTTGAACGTTAAAGTAATTATCACACGAGAGGTATGAATAATGCATGATTTCTCACCTACCTGCTTTACTACTTGGTACGTTTCGAAGATCTGATGTTCTCTGTGAAGATGAAGTTCGAAATATATAATGTACAACGAAATCAAGAGATGTTCTTTAGGTAAGTAAAAAAGTAAATTATTTAATGTTATTTTCTAAATAAGATTCTTGTGTTTAAAGTGTGGTATACAAAATAATTGCAGAAAGAATTGCCAATAATAATGTGTGACTTAATGAAAACTCTTTGTTTTTTTTTTTTTTTTTTATTAAAGACAGAATTTTATACATTTGAGTAATTTGCACAACCGTGAAGAAAGGCACGTAATGAAATCGGCTCCTGATGAACCGTCGGACATGGAAATGGTATGTTTACCCGTTGTATATCACGCGCAGCCTTCAGAAAAAAGGAATTTCACTTGGTATAGATTGCCGACGTGGCCGTATCACGCTTTCTTGATACTATTGATGTCAACAGCGCCCGGAACAAAGTTTATCTAATAAATCGCTCCGGATGATGATTGCTCGAGATGATACTTGGACTTACACAATTTCTGCAACCTGGAAATTCCTTTTTCCCGATTTTCATCGTATTTGGCCTCCCACGCGTCAAACAGCATATTGTAATATCGCGGAACGTCGAAGAATTGCAAGTAATAATGGCTTTCGGCAGTGGGGAAAATTTTTTCGAACTGGCCCAACATTGTCAGCTCGTCTTCGTACATAATCAAGTGGCGAACGTCATCGGGTGTAAGATCTTCGATTATTTCGTCAAGATAATCCTCTCGATTTCTCAAGTTGGCGTACGAAGACTGCTTGTGCTGCTCTTGATAGCTAAGATTATTTCGGTGCAATCTATAATCTTGGCACACTAGATCTAATTGATATCTCTTGGCTAGTTTATCGATTATTTCTTCCGGCATATTCGCGGGCAGTTGATATCCGGCCATATTAAAAACATTCGTAATAAGAGGTCCCTTAACAGCAATGTCAAGCTCCGAGAAAGACTGCAGAGAGGGCGATATATTCACTTCGAGTAACCAAGGCTTTAGAGTCTCATCCAAAAGAATATCAAATCCGAAAAGCTCATAGCAAGTGTACCTTAAGATTTGATTAAAAACAAAATAAAAACAAATGTATATATTTTACGTTAATTCTCTACGTGTCTATTTATTTATTTTAATAAAAAAATAAAAACATGTTTTCTTACCTCGAAGTTGTGTTCATTCTCGTTAAGGTATTGATGGAAGACTCTCCGGCTATCATCGTCTTAACAACTATATCTTTTATGGACGCCCATATTTTAGCAACATTCACGTTCTCCTGTTCGAGATAAGACCACAAAGTCTTCAGAGTCCATTTGTGTCCGGTGCGTGAATCCACGCAGTCGTTGTTGGTATACGTCGCGCTAGTCTTGTTGATGCTATAGTTGGTGAGATGCATGAAACGGTCGCTGAGGTAGTTGATGTCGTCGTTGTACTTGACGGAAGCAAAGCGCACGAGGCCATTCGGATAAATGTAGATCCTGAGCGGATTGAAACTGGTGACGAGTACGTAAAGGCGCAGATCGAACTTGGCGCCGTGTATCAACATCGGTCGCGATAGATACCGCTGTACAACGACGGCACGTTTCTTTGGTATCTGAGACCAGCGATGAACCACGCGAACCCCGTTTCCGCGGGCGGAGGCAGGCGGTTTGACGATCCATTTCTCCTTGCTGCCGGTCTTCTCCCACACTACACGGAACAAACGTAGATCCTGAGGTAGCACATAGGTGCGCGGAACGAAGTCGAAGTTCTGTTTGCCGTATTTCATCATCATTCGAGCGAGATTACGTGACAGTCGATCCTTGCGACCGATTTGGAAAGTGCCGGGAAAGTGGTTGACCTTCTGCGACTCGTTTAATGTTTTGTAGCAAACGGATTTGAGATGCTTGCCCCAACTGCCGCTCCAGTTCCGGCACTTTTTCAACAATCGGTAGCCGCTGTTCACCACAACGCGGCGCACTATCAACGGCGTTATCGTGCTGAGATGCCATTTCAGGTGTCTCGTTACCTCATAGGGTAGAATCGGTTCGGTTTTGCTGTTGTGCGACTGAAAGGCGATGTAGGGCGCCACGTTATCGAACAGACTTCTGCGAAAGGGTAATTTCTTGTGCTTATCACTGGACGGTTCATCTCCGTCGATATCGGGCACGCTCTCTTCATCGTACTGGGTTTCAATATCACAGCTGCTTGCGACGCTACTAATCTCGTCTTGACTGTCGATCATATCCATTTCTCGAAATAACCTGAAACACACGGGAACAAAATGCGTGCACTACGGTTCCGCAATAATTTTGACAAGCAATTTTATACGTTGACTAATTACACGCTATCGGAATATTGCACTTCTTTTTCGCAACGACAATGCGGCAATAGTTACGGCAAAAGCGATATGTAACATCAAATTGCATTAAGTGCAAAAGTTGAATATGTGAACTAGTAGCTATAATTGATGTATCTGTTTTATTTATTTATTTATTGTTTTGGATATTTATTATTTCATATCAAATATAATAGAAAGAATTGTGTTATTTAAAACAAAATTTACAAAATGTACGAGTGACGTACTTATTTGTGTTGTATGTTTAAACACGAACAGCTGTCAGCATTATGAACAACGCGGTCACAGACACCTATCTAGAACACACAAATTGATTCACACATTATTATAATTACCGAGAAATCGCAATGGTATTTACGGATGTTCTACACATCAATAACGATGTTTTTTTGTTGGGTGTTATGAAGATTTGTGCGAAAAACTTCTCTGAAACGCACATACAGAGAAAGAATGAGAGAAAGAGGAGGGAGTGGATTTCTTAATAAAGAAAACACGATCTGCTCTGATGTAATTGTGAAATCGCGAAGATATCATTATATCACCACGAAAAGATTTTTAGAACAGGAATTTACTCGGCACACCTCTCAATGATTTATACTTCGATAAATCATTGAAGCAACATGTGTCAGTACAAATTTATTTTAAAGAACTGCTCGCGTCCTTGAATTTTGAACAGTCAACAAGCACTGACTCAACTTTTTCAATTTTGAACTTTTTCAATTTTGTGATTAACATACAATTATGTATCTACACAGTTTTAAAGAATTATTAATGAATTATTATGTTAAGGGATTAAAGATGTTTTAGAAATTTTAAAGGCAAAAAATGTTACGAAACAAATTCAATAAAAATGTCTTTTCGAAACTACTTTAGCATTCAGTACCATTTTTGACTACGTGTAAAAATGTTTTTGTCGATGATTTGATTATTTTCACACAGCATCTCTTTCAAACAACGTTACGTTTAAACGCTCGCGAGTCAACGACCGATTCGTGTATGTCTCGATAATTGCGAACATGCAATTTCTCGCACGCGAGTAGTTGCGCGCCTGTCAATCGCACATTGCGCTTGAATGAGAAGCTGGTGTGATGGGCTCGTTTCCGCTCGCATCCGAGACGATACTTTTTACCGTGCGACTGCACGTTCAAAGGAACAACGCTATAGAAGCGACGGAAAAAGAAGAGCAAAAATACCGCGCAATTTATTTTAGAAGCGATAATACTCGTCTTTATTGTTCGGTTGACAACTTTTCCCCATTAACCGCAATTTACTTTAATTATTATACATCGATAAAAGTATCGGAAAGTAATTCTCTTTTTCGCAAAATTGCGAAACATAAAAATCGAAAAATTCCCTCAATTTTAACAATGTACTTACGCGGGACAGGATATCGGACGTCACGAATAGCTTTTACATATTTGTTATTTCTTACAAACAACGATAACAGGTCGTTCCGATCGATAGATATGTTTATTCTTGACATATCTGTCAACGGAAAATTTCATTATTTGTTTGACCGTTCACATAGCGAGAAAACAGAATTAAATTCTTGATATGAAAAAAGGCCGTTTCTTCAAAACAACTTTGTTCATCTTTTCGATCGCAGCTGCGTAATTTCACAACGGAAGACGTTTTTTCCTGTTCTCTTTTTACACGCTCGCAAACAAAATCACCAAAAAATAGATATGGAAACAAAGTAAGATAGAAGAATAACTATAATTTCGCGATAATGAAATTTTGCGTGTAACATTTGCGAAACCGGACTTGTATGGTTTTTTTTTTAACGATAAATGTGCAGAGAGCGTAATACGCGCGCGGAAACCGTGTCATAATTACGATGATGAATATCAAGATGCACAGCCAGACGTGTAAGCACGGGGCCAATATAAAAAGTGCGAGTTGTCGATTAATCTGCCGCTTCGAAACGCGTGTTAAGTAAATACCTCGGCGACCGTGCGGCAATTAAATACTCGTTATCGATCGCGCAGTCGACGGAACATGGTGCCGATGCATTAATCGGAAAGTAAGACAGAGGACTTACGGGGAGGAGAAAAGAAAGAGTTAATTTTCTTTTGCGCGTCCCACTTACGTGAAATCAAATTATCGCGGTGTTTCGGAAGAACTGCAGGCTCCGAAATGGACTGGCACCGAAAAAGTGTGAAAGCGTCGCACCCATCGATCGCGGCGCGCGATTGATCGATGACATTTGGAGCGATCTGTTCATCTGTTCGCCACCTTGGCTTGCTTCTCCTTTCCGCGGAAGACCGTAAACGCAGTTTCGGTCGACAAAAAAGAAAACTCATTCGAGTAGCGTTAATTAGCGTGCCAATTAACATCGGCGAAATCGATTTTTAGCGACAAAAAAATATATAGCGCTGGATCGGCGTGAGAAAACACGAGAGTAAAACTGCGTTCTCTCTTCTCAAAACGCGCGCGAAGCGGATATTGTGCTTGTGACGCGCGTGGAGAATGAGGGAAATTGATTAAATTGTGTTTTAAGGTTGGGGCGCAAGAAAGCTCGCATATTAAACCACGTAAGACGCGTTAATATTCATGTGTCAGCTTTGTCACCTCCGGGCATGACAGGGTATGTACCCGGCGGCAAGTGTGACAGGTGGTTTTCGATTTCTTACAATGTCGCGATTAAAAGACCGCCGGCCCCGAACATTGTATTGCCTTTTATACACGCCGAAAGTGACTTGCTATAGCGTTCTCGATGTCGCGCTATGCAATTTAACGCGGTTCGATCTCGTTACTGTAATTTCTTTGGGATTTCCTGGTGATGTGTAGAATCTGTAGAATTTGCTGTGAAAATGGCAAGACTTACGACAAATAGATATCTGATATATTTCTCCGATCTTTTGAAAATATTTTTTATTTTATATATTATTTTGTAAATTTATTTATTAGTTAAATGTGTAAAAAATAAAAATCATATAAATCACTAAAACTGTAATATATATCGCTTGTATAAAAATATAAACTTCGAAAATGTTTGTGTCACATATGTAGATAACCATTATAGGGTGACTCATGAAATCAGCATGAAATCAGTAAGATAATTTCAATCGTTGATTTATGATTACCTATACAAATACACAATAGCATTTATATGGATGAAAAATAAGATTGTTCAGGTTTTAAATTTGGGAAAGAACATTATTTTTTTAGACTAAAATAATACATATTTTAACGTATATTATAAGAAATAATAATTATTTTTATTTTTGGTTTTGTCTTCATAAGGAAAAAAGGAACGTGAAATGTATCGATGGGTGATAATTGATTTGAGACATTGTTTATCATTAAAACAAGACGTTTATTGATGATGCGACTCGGCGAGTCTCAAGACACACAGAGAAGTGCCGATCATTGTTTTCAAAAGAGATTCTTAAACATAACAAGTTAATAGTTATCTATGTAATAGTTGCTATACTTTGCGAGAAAATAGTCATCTCAGGTACAAAAATGGAACCCTATCACAGATATCACTTAAAGCTTTATCACCTATGTACAATACGATAAAATTGACGCCCCGCTGTGAAGCTAACATAAAATTTTCAAAACGCTTTTAAATGTTTTTCTACAACGAGGCTTCGTAAGAAGAGAGTTATCATTTGGAAGACAGTGATTCGTCGTTCTCCTTCGCTGCAGCGTCAGGATGAGCCTCGTCGTCCATCCCGACCTCGTCCGCTCAAAGGAGTGTCAAAATAATTCAAACGTCATCCAGGATGCCTTATCACCAGGGCCTCCAGACTGCGTTGGTGGACGTCTCGGAGGATTCACCGGAAGAACTCGCGACACTGACAGGACTCTGCGGCGGAGTGTACACGTTCTGAGGTACACTCGTTTGGCCGGACATCGTCGTCGTCGCTGTCTTCGTCGTCGTTGCTGCTGCCGCTGTTGCTGTTGCGACCGTGTGTTTGGCGCCAGTCGGGCCCTCCAGTCGTCGCAGGCAGCCGCCGAGGTGTCGCATGAGTTGAGCGCCGGCGGCGGGATGCACCGCCGCTGCGACCGGCGTCGATAGGAAGGTCGACACTTCCTGAGCGCACTGAGTGAAGCCGTCGCGGAATCGATCGGCGTAGCTGTTCTCTGGGGTGAGAGTGAGTCGTCTGGCGGCGCGAAGTGTGTGCAGATGACGCACCGTCAGCTCCAGGATGTCCGCCTTCTCTAGCTTCGCCACGTTCTCACCTTCGGCCTGCAGCGCGGTCACCATCAAGTCCTTGAGTTCGTCCAGACAGCGATTGATGCGCGCGCGTCGCTTGCGCTCCAGCATCGGCTTCATCACCTTGCGGTACTGATAGGTGCGCGACACCGGCTCTTCGTACTCCATGCCGCTGACCGGCGTGTAGCTCGTGTGCGGCGACATGATGTTCACACTTTGTATTGTCGTGTTATCACTGGTCACAAAACAAGGATCAACTTCAACAAGTCCTTTCACAGCTGCTTTCTTCGACGTTGCGCGTTTCAAGTCTCCGAAGACAATCCGCACGGATTGTTTGGAAGAATCGAAGTGAATGCGCGATCGAAAACAAATTTTGCTCTTGGGTTCTACTAGTACTCTCTGTATTACTGGAGTAAGCTGTATTCTCGGAGTGCCGAGAATGCGTATGTCTGAATCCGTACGTACTCGTGACGGTTCTGATCGCTGGTGGGGTGCAACCCGTTCTTTATATGCAGCGCGCTTCCCCACCAGCGTCGCCGGTCGTCTTGCGCCTCGCGCTATGGTGACAGAGGGGTTTGCGGGGCACGGTGACGAAGCCTGCAGCCCGCGTGCACAACCAGCCAGCCAGCAGCCGTGGCGTATCGTGGGAAGCTCGCGGGCCGGAGCGTTCCCACAGATCGGGGGCCTGTTGGAGCCTGCACAGGTTCTGTGCCGCTTGACGCCTGCTAGTCGAGGAGGGGGCCCTCCTTGCGTGCGGGAAGCGCGGGGGAGGGAACGCCTCGCTCACCGAGGGCACACCTGCACACTGCTCCGGACGCGCCGAACTCGCGCGCGGACCGACACGAGCGGAGAAGTGAGAAGAGGAGAGCACACGCCACGACGCGCGACCAGCACGAGGACGACTCGCGCGATCCGTCGCGCGGTCGAGCGGCGCGAGCGTGATCGCGCGCGGCGGCGCCGGAGGTAGAGATTATCGTGAATGAATCTATGAAGATGGTACTTTGAGAAAATGCGCAGGCCAAGTGGAAGCGCAAAAAGAAACAAAATTTATCGATAGCAAATCCGCGACGATTCTCGCACTTGAAATAACGATTTTTTTTAAAGCGCGACGCGGGAATCTAAACACTATTATTAGCTTGTGTATCCACGCTCGAGGCATGACACTTGTTGATTTACCGACTTAACAGCGACTTGTAGTGCACGTGCACACACGCGTGTCGACACCACTCCCGGGTACTTATGCCATCTCCGCAGCGAATCGGGCCGGACAAAGTTCGCGTTCTTCTTCGAGTACAATGGAAATAAATATCACGGACGACCCCCGTGCACTTGTGCCATTATCGCGATTATCCAATAGATTATCATGTCTTTTTATATGCGACATCGCACAAATCGTTGACCGAAAATTGATAGGAATTTATTTGCCAATAAAAGTTTTTAATGTGTGTTTGTACCTACATGCAATTTCTTTTTTATAATTAGAAAAATTACAAAAAGAATAAATTATGATAAAAAATTTTTGACCGTAAAATTGATTCGCACATGTTATTCTGTCCAGTTTACTTTTCGATTCTCGCGACGGAAAATCATTTTTACTCTTCAGTTCCCTGAATATCCAAATATAATTAACCTTACGATTTCTTCCTGCTTAGAAAGATTTGCACAACGTTCGGTAGGAATTTTGCATATATTCCCCACTCGACATTAGTCTGACATTAGGGAGGCCCCACTCTTGAAGGGTTTCAACAACCGGTTCTCCAGGACGTGCAATCGAGCGGGGCCCGGGAGCCGATGTTTTGAATTATAAACGTACGATCTTAATGATCCGCCCATTTTCGGACCCCGACGGGTTTCGCTTGCGGGACTTAACGAGGTGTTTAGCCCTTTTGGAAGCCGATACCCCAAACAAGGCCCCGAGAGATTGGGTCGAGTATTTATGATAATTCTCTGTGTCTAAACGCTAAAGCAAGACAGTCGTCTCGGCGGCAATGCGGGTACTTCTACGACGCTTGTTGTGTGCGCCTTCGTTAACAAAAACAAAATAAAAAAAAAAAAATCCTTGAATACACAACCGCCACTTGACTGCCGCCGATCTGTTCGAAATTACGATGGCTAGTTATATCTAGTAGAATTTTGTCGAGTCGAGATCTTTATAGCGAGAGGGAAAGATGACTGTCGCGGGGAAGATTCCTGATCGAAAGAGTATCTCGTCGTCATGTTTCTGTAAACAGGTATCTCTTCAGCGAGAGATAAGTCCGTCATTGATTCCAAAGCATTATCAGCCATAAATTCTTCTTAAGAGGATAACGCGGGTCTAGCGATCGTATTTTTGGACCGCTGTCGCGGGAACAAAACCGAGATGTGTATCGTTTGCAATATATTTTTACAGCGAGAGAGAGAATGTAGCGTAGAGAAATATAATGAACACACAAATCCGCTAATTTTATTATCCTTAAAAATTCTTAATCTTTTTTATGTTATCCTTATCTCGATATAGTCTTCTGTTTGTATAACATATATGTACAAGTATATATATATATATAGGTGTGTATACACTTATCTCTTGTCGTTTTTCTTATGACTATGACACATACAGATGCTTCGACAATAAGATACTCTCAAAATACACTCAAAATACACTCAAAATAAAACCTGCTCATTCTCTTCAGCAACGTGTCTATCAATAATCCATCACGTGTGCCACATATATAATATTTGTTATTGATTCTCAGCACTTGTACCCGATTTAACAGCGCGATTACGCTCTTTCGTAGATCGCTTCTTGCTCGTTTATCAACATTAAGCACCCTCTTCATCTCTCTCGCTCTTTCTCTCCGTCTATCGTATGCTCGTTCTCGTCGGACGAAAATAAGGCAGCGGCAAGCGAGCGAGCGCGCGCCGGTAGAAGACCGGTAGGATAATTACACTGATTGGCCATACGAGCCGGATGCGGTACGCGCGTACGCCTGTTAAAACCCCGACGAAACGAGCGTTATCCGCGGCGCTATTGCTGGGACACCGGGTACGTATTATTGCCCCACGTTAACAACTCGTTACCGCTCGGCCAGGCCGCTCCATCGCGGCGAAATGAAATGTTGATATTCCCGCGGCCGGTTGCGTGCGTACGCAACGTGTCTTTACGCTGATTCCCGATGATAAAGTTCACGATTCGTTTCTGGGTCCGACGTTTTTTTCTTTTGTTTTGCGCCGACCGGCGCGCGCTTCCGCGTTTGCCGGATGGGTCGAGGAAGTTTTCACCTCCGGCGGGAAAAAAAAGCTACATTAATTCCGCGCGTTGACGATAGCTACGCGTAACCGTTAAGTCGATATTTCGGTTGTCCGATACATCGAGTTCGTCCGATGCATTAATTAGCCGCGTGATAGGAAAATTACAGGGTTCTCCGAAAAAACGCTCGAGAATATCCGTCAGACACTTAACGGTTCGAATAAAACTTGATGTACCTGAGAGATCGGCGCGACATTAATTACGAGCGATATTGAAACACACGTATATGCGCGACGGAGTGTGTAACGATACGTAATTTTACGTTGTTGAATTAATTCAGTTGAATATTCTTTGATGTTACAGTATTTTTTTTTATATTCGCTAAAATTTTGTGATAAGTTTTGCAATGTTATAATTTAACACTTAGTCGAAATGTTAAATCAACAGTTTAGTTAGATATAGAGAGCGATAATGATGTTACTACCATTAAGTTGTTGTAAGCGTAACACGTGCTAATGTGAATTCACCGTGTGAATGAGACGACAATAAAAAGTAAGACGTCTTTACAAAATCGTTGCGTGCGTCATCGCGCCCGTTAAATAATCCACGCCGCAAACAATACGTTGCGATTCTCGCGCAAACAACAAAAGCAGCCGACAGCTTTTGTGTTCGAGGATGTACACTGACTGTACATCCTCAGGCGAATATGTAACAAATATAATAAATACATTTATATAATAAATATGCAAATGTAATAAATGTGCAAGATAAAATAATAATCGATACGCAGCTTCGCTTTGTGAAAAAAAAAAACAAACAATATTCCAGGAAATAATCGAGCCGGCGGGCTCGTTGCGATATCGCGGCATGTAATTTATTATCAATTCATATCAGAGCGAAGGAACGTGAATTACCCATCGCACGGCCCATACCCCACTCTTCCCCATCAAATTCATCGCGAAGCAACGTGTAAATAATCAACAGATGTATTTTCTCCTCGAGCTACAACAATAAACTAAAAATAATAATTCTCTGCCTCCCGTCGCTCTGAGTAACAGTAATATTTACCGGAACAGCAATTCCGCGGCCTCTCGAGGGAATCCTGCCTCCTCGTGCTCTGCTACTTCGGCCGTCCACGTGGAAGAAGGCACAAGAGGTTGCCGATGGAAATTCCTAGCGTGTCGGCGCGCGAAACTTCCGCAGCGGGGCTCTCCTTCCTCTTCTTGTGCCCGCGAAGACACTCGTCGAGCCTCTTCTCTTCCCATTCGTCGCTTCCCCTATTCTTCTTCCCTACCTTTCTTCCTCTCACGCAATCATCCATCGTTTCTCTCCAACCCCTTGTTCACGAGCCTCCCTCTCTTTTTTCTCTCTCTTTCTCTCGCTCTCTTTCTTTCGTCCGTCTCTTTCTCTCGGCGCAGAATGAGTAGCCTCGCCTCCGAAATTCTTCCGGTTGTATATACTCTTGGCTCGTGCTACGAAACGTGGGAATGTTCTCAGGCCTGGAGCCCGACTCCACCACGTGGTAACACGCGTTGCAACGAACCGTATACGGCGCGAGCAGCGATGGGATCGACATGATTGCGAGACGGTAGAGTGCACTTGAGCTTCCACCTCCAACGATCGAAGAGCGAATATTCGTCGATTTATGTATTATATCGAAAAACAACGTTGTGCGATATGTATAAAACAAGACTATAATCGCTATTTTACAATTATTACAATTTTTTCATCCATCTTTTTCTTTAAGTCATTCTAATTTGAATTTTTTCCCAGTAATTTCTGTTTTTTAAAATGTTTTCAAGAGAAAGACTTCTTCTTCGAGTTAACCACTCTTTTCCAGATTTTATATCCGTTTAATTAATCAGTTTAATTGCATGTCTTTTATTGTATATGTAATATGTATCTTAGAATTCATCATCACTTTTTGAAACAGTATCAGCTCTACCCCATCGCTAGCTGCGTGCGTGTGCGAGGCGCGTACGTATACACAACACGAGAAACGCGCTCCTCCTTGGCTATCGCATTGTGTGCGCCGAGCTGTGAGTTCTCTTTTGTTGAAGAAGAGGAGGCAACCAGCCGGTAATGTAACCTTAGCGCTGCCCCATCTCGCCGCGTTGTGCACATAATGCGGAGGCTATTGTACGCAGCACGGGCCACATTGTTGCCCGCATCTTGCTGGCGTCCTACGACGCCGACGGCGTTCCTGAGGGAAAGGCGGCCGCTGTTCTCTTCCTCTTTCCTTTCGTGCGGTTACCTTCCTTCTCTCATCTCTTCTTCTTCGCGAGCTCGTTTCTCGTGCTAAATTACGCCGACATCCTTGGAGTAGGTCGCGCGAGACCGGTAACTCGGTAATACGCTAATGCTCTTTTTGTTATGTGGCTGATGATGATCGGTGACTTTTTAAACAGCCTCCTTGGTAAACAAAAGCAGGTGGTTTTCTGACGATCTTAAGTAAAACTCGTTATTGTTGTTTGTCACGTGATAACCAAAGGTCTCGTTTTATTTCTCTTGTTTTCGCAGTATCAATTATCCCAAGGTTTTTTATTTTTCTTGGATAATTGTTTTACGTATGTAGAGAAAATAATAAGTGCACACCTTATGTATGTATATGAGCAGATCGATCATTCTGATAATGATATATCTTTATTTTTCCGAGCCTAACACGAGAATATTTTACCAAGTATCTCTTTTTACCTCTTACTAATTACTCTTCGGCTTGATATATTTAACTTAAAGAGAGCTAATGTTTGACGCCTACAACCTTGACGTTATCATTAAAACTTTTCTTGCTCTCGATGAAATCTGGTACCTAACTTGCTACACATGAGTATATCAATTATTCCGATAATGACTCTCTTTATTTTTCCCCGAGCCCGACACAAGATCAAGATATTTTACTGTATATCACGGGTTATACGATGTTTTACAAAAAAAAAAGTTGTTAATAATACGTTTGATGGCACCAGCTGCAACCTTGACGTTATTATCTCTTCTTTCGCTCTCAGATTAAGATTTATCACATTTTATTAAAGCGCCGTCGTAATAAATACCGAAAGTAATCTTATTCGGGAAAAAAGACTAAAAGTATTGCATGTTTTGTAGTGCAGTCGAATTGCACGAACATCGATATCGTTTCAAATTCGTTTTTTTCTCTTCTCGTCTCTTCTTTTTTATAAAAAAAAAAAGTTTGTTCTAATAATTTCGTGACTTTTTGTTTTAGATAATTTCGCGCAAGAACAAACAAAATAAATCGCACAAATTACACATCGTAATACGATCGAGAGATATTTTTTGTCTTAGCCTTTCTTTCGTCAGAGATTATGCGTCTCATTAGACGTCTCATTAAGTACTACTTCGATTATACGCTCGCGTCTTCCATAAAATTAGCAAAATTAGCATTACGTTCGCATACGTAAAAAGCAAATTTCCAACTCGTACGAGTATCTTACGGGCTTATTCAATTATCCAGGCTCAACATTGCGTGTACATTGCACGAACACAATGTTTCAATTAGCAAAATTATTATTTCGTACGCAGAGTATATCGCGCGCGCTCAGTCTTTTCGATTATATCTTTCCAAGAATTCCACGCACTCATTAATGCGGAAATCAAAATCGCTTTCACTTGCTTCTGTTGCAACAAACAATCCCGCCCCGAGCAATTTACCGCAAAACGATTACGCTATCTGACAAAACCGTTCTTCTGCAATTTTGTCGCGCGCTTCTTATTTCCCCTTCGTGCACGCACGTCTTCGTACGCGACGCATAAGTGTAATCCCACCCACATTTTGCCAAAGAGGCGTTCACTGTTTATCTTCATCTTGCCTCCACTTCATCCCTCACTCGACAGCGTCACGAACTCTTCTCTTCGTGCCACCTGTATAGGTGTTTAAGCCGCGCGCTGCCTACGTTATTCTAACATCGGTCGCCCGCGGCAAAACGTTCGTCTTCACTTTTCCGTCTTTTTGCCGAACGTCCTCCCTGCGCGTCTTCTTCACATGACCACGTCTCATCGAGACAGAGAGGAATCTTCCACGGATATCTTCTTCAGGATGCAATTTGAATAATTACACTACGCGCGCACACGATGAAGCAAAAATTCGCCGGACTATTAATCCGCGAGTACTACTACTGTGCGCGAGTCCTCCGAGAGAGGACTCGACTGTAATGCTCCTCCGGATGAAGTAATCGCGACGTGGTGATTATACGAAACGTTGAGTTTCTTCGGACGAGAGAAAGTGCGAAGATAAACCTCCGCTCTGTTGGCAATTTGTCTCATCGAGATTGTCTCTTTCCGATTTGTATTTATTTGCGGAAATAATTGCGAGATAAAAGCGATATTTCTGATTACCTTCAATCACTCGCGAAAAAGGAAGTTGCGGCCGGGAGAAAGTTTTATTTAAAAGAAAGTTACTTAAAAACCTAATCTTTTTATATAAAATATGAATAGAAATATCTAGGTAATATTTTGACGATAAGAACGTGACAACCTCACAATAATTTCTCAATGCAAGCAAAGATAATTGCTATGTCGGCGTGGATTCGTCACGGATCTCGACATGTGTTCCGTTGCACATGAGGTGCATGCATATATATATATTGTCACGCTTTAAGTCCGGTTCGCGTCTCGCCGGTCGTGTATTTTGCGGAATCCACGGATAACATGTTCCTTCGTTCGTAATTAAAGCCGCGGAGTTTATATACGGAGAGTCCTCCTGCTTCTTCGTTACCTCTTATACTTTCCTTCTTATCTTAAGCCGAGTGAGCTAATGTGGGATTAAGAGTTGCCTTTTGCGCGGCAGTAATAACTCTCATCGCTTTTTCGCATACCGCAATGTTGTGACATTGCTACGTTCGTGACATGCCTTACGTGCCAGCTGCGAAGGAAATCCTTTTTGCAGGACGTACGTGTGTCGATCTCCGAGAAAAAGATGGTGGAATGAAACGAGCCTTTAATTGCCGACGTTGTAATATTTTTGTGCCGACGTTAATGCGCAAATATTATGACCTTACAAAGGTTTTGTCCTTTCGGCAAGTTGTCGGAGATATACGCGTCGTCTAATTTTCGCCATCTCGATTACGTCCTCGATTTTAATACTTCGATTATTGTTTCAAGCGAGTGCCTTTAAGCGAGACGGATGCGTAACTTCGGAGTTTGGTAATGTAAATGATTGAGAAAACAATAAAGAATAAACAACAATAATGAATAAAAATCGCTCATTGAGCAAACAAATAAGTGAGATTTATCAGATATTTATTTGCGCGACTGACTTCTGACGCGCTTTTCATCTTTTTCTCTTTCTCGCACATACAATTTAGTAATTATCTGATATGTTGATCGAACTAATGTCTTCCATATGTTTACACATATGTAATTATGTAGAAAAAATTTCAAAATTAATTTCGAATTAATTACATTTCCATTTACGTCTTATCGTGCATTCTCCAAGCGCAATTACGTAAAGGAAATCACATCGTGTTCATTGCCGTGGCTGCGAACTGAACGAACACTGTGTGTGTCGCACGCGTAACACACGGCAGCGATTTATGGAAGACCGATACGAGAGACCGGCAGGCTTACCGGTGGCGATTAATCGGGCTCGTGCGGATGAAACCGTGTGTGCCTGCGCGCGTCCGGACTTACGTAAGGCTCTTGGTGGCTGACAGGCTTTACCGCTCAATCTGGCGAGGTGAAAGTCGCCGAGGATGGTGCCACGAGGAAATGAGTTTAACGACTTCGAAATCAGCCGCGCAGAGCAATCAGATCGGGATCGGGCGGCTGTCGTAAAACCGCCGGTTTCTGTGATTTATGTCGGCGGTTGCCGGCGCTGATGAGACGTCGTCGCCGTTCTCGCGTCGAAAGTCTGGGAAATACGCGACGTTAGCCAACAGACATCCGGTAATTTTGAAAGTGTTTTTGAAAGACTTTGACCGGTGCCAAATCACTTTTTCATAATCAATATCGATCTCAAGACATGTAAAATGTCTAAAATATAAAATATACAAAAATTGTACAAGCTACAAATTTTTACATTCTCCACTAAATTAATTTCATTCAGAAAACCTCTTCCTCGAGAGAAATAACAGCATAATAAATACATAATTCGTGTGCAAATTTATGTAAAGTCAAAATAACGGTAAATTCAAATAATTTTATAAGTAGTTCAGACAGATATAATTTCTTTACAGACACAATTGAGTTGAACGTTTCGAAATCTGTTTTTAGAGAGAGGTAACTATTCTGGAACAAAGTATAAATTAATGCGTGTAATTTAAAATTCTTAATGAGCTTCTCAGTAAAGCTCACGAAAAATGCTTCGATGTTTCTGATAAATACCTTTCACCGGGAGCTGTGGCCGACCACTAGAAGTCTAATTATGAGTCGACCACTAGAAGTCTACACAAAAGTCTATCTTATTTAAAGCCTATCTTATTTAAAAGTTCTGTGGGGAAAGAGAGAGACCGCGAGAAAGAGATAAAAGGTTACATCCTCGAGGAATGACTTCCTTTACAGATCTCTGGGTTTCGAATTCCGCTTAATCTTTATATGTACGTCCGGGGCCAGATTTCCTTCTCAATCATCAATCTTCTCTCGCGGTCCTCTCGCATACGATTGACCTCACAAAAGAACCGCTTCGATATCGTGAGGCGACTTAATCCGGGCGTACCGTACATAATCAGCCATTAAGTCAAACATATCTTTTTCAAACGTTAAGCGACGTCGAGATTTGATACTGATATCGTTTTGTTACGTCACTTGTGTGTAGTCTACGAAGATAGAAATATTATAATTTACTTTAAAAAATTAAAAACAGTTTTGTATTATATTATCTATCTTCTCGGAAAATGATAATAACATTTTAAACATTTTGAGTGATCAAAAAGAATTTGTTTACTCTCATTAAAAAAGATTAATTTCATTCGATGTAAGTGTGTGTTGAAATTAAGTAATCTGATATCTGATATCATTTTTTTCTCGATCGTATCGTGTCACGTACACACTTCTAATATCTTATACAACTGGCTGTTACAACATTTTCCAAAAATAAATCTCTTTTGAATTAATAATGTTTCTTTATTTATATACATAAGTTGTTTCAAAAGAGCGAGGAAGAAAGATAAAAATAAATCGGTTTTAATTCGTAATTTATTATGTTTTAATGTGTTGTATTTAATTAACAATATCTTATTTATCGCTGAATTAACTTTCATCTCGAAAATATCTTCAAATTTATCGTCAAAAAATACAAGAACGCGTCTGACAACTTGTTAATGGTAAACCAATCGGGATCTAGCATTCGAACAACGTTTCAAGAAGCAATCGATCATTTATGCCTAACGTTCGTCCGATTCTCTTAAGGAACAATCAAATGAAAAAGCGAGACTAGCAATTTTAAAGTAGTGACTTCTGAAGTCGAGACAATTACGCGATCTGAAAACCCGCTATTTGCTGTCGATCACTGTAAATGCAACGGAATCGTTTCTCGGGAATTGGGACTTCTGTCTGCGATGCTTCGTGATTACTATGAGGAATCCGTGAATCAAATATTCGTTCAGTTTCGACGCCGAGAGAAGAAACTCGGAGGCACTGAAGTTTTAAGCGACTACGCAATCATCGACTTCAACGTCGTTAAGATTCGCTCTGGCCGACAGACGAGAATTCATTTGATCGATCATTTATAATAGACTACAGTTTCTCAATCACTGATGATGAATATTAAATACAGAAAGAATTCATCGCAAATAAAAAAAAAAAAAGTATGTTCTACAATATTATTTTCTCTTCTCACAGAAGACACGGAAAAATAATTACTCGCGTTCACACGCGACGACATGTGGCAATTCCGAGATAGTAAAACGGAACTTCCTGTAGCTTCAGGAATTTAATTAACCGGCAGAGGGAGAGACGGAAGGATCGATCGGGAGAATGAGATCGAACGATGGCGGAGGCGGCACGCGATAAATATCAAAGTGACCGCATGACCCGTTTTAGCAGGACTCAATTACCGAGACGCGTCAGGTGAGGATCGCGCCATCTGCTCGCTTCGACTTGTTTGTCGACAAAGATAGTTCGCGCGATGTGCGCCAACGATATATGACTCACGTGCTCACGGAGGGGCCTCACCCGAGGGATGTACTGTTACTGGCGAATTCCCCGCGACGTGGCGAAAAGAGGAGGTCGCGCGACGGCAATTTTCGCGGTTCGCATTTTTCTCATCGCCGCGTACCGCGTACCGTTACTTCTCGGTATAATCGTGTCCTCGTCCGTAGGTAGTCTCCGTTGCCGTGGGGTCCGGTTCCTCTCCGCGAAACCACCTGCCTCTCGGACACTCGAATCATTCCGATCACCACCTGAGAGGTCAGTCGAGCAACGGTGCTGGCAAATACATACTCGTAACTTCCACTTTTAATCACGCGCGTGAATCGCGCGAACAACTTTCAGAACCGCGACAACGTCTTGAATTACGTATAGCATGTCGGTCGTAATATACGATTAAATGTTGTAACGTTTAATGTCATGTAAAATAAATTCCTGATTATAAGTTTAAACATTTTAATGATTTATTTTATACGTATTAGATGTGTAGAAGTGTGCTTTGTTAAGATTGTTGTCGGCGTGCGAGTCTCACGTGTGTGGTCTGATAATGAAGACATTTATTCCGCGTTTAGATGTTTCGTGAATATTAAAGAAGAAACGTGAAAGAAGCGATCAAGTCAATTTAAGAAGAAAATGTTATAACTGATAAAGTCATATATTATCTCAATGTGTGTTCTTGATATTTTTATTAAAAATTCTTTTCTTGCATTCCTTTTCCAATACACGCAAGTACAGTCTTCACATTAAATATCTTTGAAAAATATCGAGACCCGCGATTATCTTGGCGATAATTATCGGGATTTAGACAAAGGGGAGGATTCGGTGGTGTCGAAATATCCAAGATGATTCAGGAACAGAAATGTTCTTCTTCTTAACGAAGAAGCTGGTGCCGCGTCGGTAGAAGAGAGAAAGAAACGTGCCACTCTATAACGTGGAAATGTGAGACCCGCCTAGCGATATGAAACCACGACCGGATAAACTTTAATTGGTGGTGCTCGTTAATTAGTCCGCTCATCGTTTGCGCGTTGACGAGGGAGACTACGCCGTCGCCGGTGTCTGGAAAAATAAAGCGCGGTCCCAAATACGACGTGGTGGCCTCTGTAAGAAAGTTAATTTTAAACAGCCACTTGAGAGAATGGCGGCGAGTCATCTGCAGCCTCTCCGATACCTAATGATCCTGCGCGAGCAGGATCTTCTCTAACTCTATTAAATGTCTCGCGTAATTTGTTATATTCGCGGTTTTCTCAATCTCCGAGATACACGGCTTTAATGCGATCTCGAATGTAATTCGATCATTCATACGGAGAATTTTTTCGAAAGAAAAAAATGCGTAAATATACGATAATTAAATGCCGAGATTCGTGAAGCGATGGTTTTTTCTGCATAACAATAAATTGAAGATTCTTATCTGGCCACGTGTGATTGAAAATACTTACAAAAGGTATAAATCGAAGGATAAGTGGAATTCACGCGAGCCTCTGCTATCCCTTTTTTAATCCCTCTTCCCCCGCTTTTCCCCGTTCGTCCCCTCGCATTAGCATTTAAAAATCCAATCTCACCCTCGCTCTTTTCAGATTGGAGCCCTAACTATCGCGCGTTCCTGGCTTAACCCTGGCTCATTTAACACCCTTCTCTTCACGACCGACCAGTAGGGGCTGAGTGGGCAGCTCTTCTTTTCTGGATCGAAATTAGGATCGAAAATCATAGTCGTCCCTTCGACCGATCCACGGGGTTGCCCTCGTCCTCGTTCTGACGCACAGGTGGTGCCTCACCTCGTGGGAACGCGGCAAACAGAATCTTCCCGTGTTACAAGGGACCCGTTTGTAGGCTCCCCCCCAATCGTAGCGGACCCAAAAGCTCCGCAAGTATGTCGCAGCCACCCAGGACAGGCTCGCAATTTTTTCGCGCCCCGAAAATCATCATTCCAAACAATTTACAAAAATTTACAAACTTTTTAAACACTTAACGATATTTTTAGCAAGATACATTATAAAATAAATAATGAAATAAACGCGATATGGTAAGTCGAATAATATTTAATATTATAATATTTCCTGATAATATTACAAATTCATGATTTATGTCACACGCGATTTAGAAACAGAATGTACGTACATTAATTTTACATGCAGATATGCGTAGCAACCATCTAAAATAAAAATTCCTGTTCTCAAAATTCTCTGATATTTACGACACCTCAAATCCCGCTTAATCGAGCCGACACTGCAACTACTCCAAATCGGACCGTTTCTGGCGGGTGTCGATAAATAGACGGCCCGCAGGCTCGTTTATCTCCAGTCGAGGCTATTCTCTTTCTTTTCCATGACGGCCCTCACGCACCATGCATGCACGCACAATGCATACGCGACACGAAAGACACCGCGTGGAAGTGTGCTGCTCGTGTGCAGCTCGTGTGCTCGGCCTTACGTCGGCATTCTGTCGCCCGAGTTGCCCCGCGGGGTTTGCTTCGCTCAATCGTTACCGTAAAAAAGGCCAGTTCTTGTCGGATTCGTCGATCTCTTCTTATTTTTCTCGGTTAGCTACGTGTGAATCAATCGCTCGATAGATCGATCGCGGCTTTCTCAATACACGCGTAACAGCTCGACGACGTTTTCTTTAATTTGAACTCCTGAGATAATCTTAATGAGATTTGGAAACGTGATGTAGTTCTACTATTTTCTGCGACCTTCATGACGCACGTACATACGATCAATGCGCGTGTGGAATCAAACGCGCGTAACAATTTCCTCTCTCGTCGTTTCATGCGGATAAATACACCCACAGGCTCGGCCGGGCAATTTGCAACGCTAGATATTGCGCTTCTCATTATCACAACCTATCGCATTTGAGACTGTAACTTCGAGAAGCGAACAGCTAACTGTTTTAACAATTAACAGACAGTCTCGGATCGAGAGACACAATCGATTTAATTGCAAATGAAATTAATAACTATTATTATTATCGTTAATTACACAGTTGATCGTATAAATATAATTCGTTCGGATGTAAAAAAAGTCGCTGATGATATGTTTAATTTAGCCCGCTTTCCGATAATATGTGAATGTGGTGCACAGATGCTCTTTGGAAAGTTCATCATTATCGCGATCGATCCCGCTTGGAAAGAACACAAACGCGACGAAATCCGGGTGTCCGTTTTTGCGACGCGCACTTTCGAAAAGTGTCGCAGGTCTGCAAGCGCAGCGACGACGTTGCAAACGTGTGATCTAATTGGCGGGACACTCGAAGAGCTGATTGGCGTTTATCGTCGCAACAGCGCGATGAATAAGCGGATACGCTGCGGGTTCCACTTATTCGTTCGTAACTTCGCACTTTCGGTACCACCTTCCGTTAAGTGTGTCATTGGCGTGGCTCGTTCTTGTAAAATATTTCGAAATAAATTTGTACGCAATTTGGAGCCAATCACATAACTTTTAAATAATAAACGTATCGAAAGCGACAGTACAAAGTAAGATTACTTGCGTTATAAATATAAATCTAAAAATATATGAGAGATCCGCGTGTACCGAAATTTATCTTCGAAGAGAGAAAGAGAGTATCAATAAATTGCAAATTTGTTTCTATATATATATATTCAGAAATATTTAATTACAAGAAATATAATTACGTTCACACAAACATGGAGTTTTATCTCAAAAATCCTTTTCAATTATTTTCGATTTCGACGCACAATTTATAAGTTTTCAAAAGAGTGGAAAAACAAAATCAAAGAAAATACGTTTTGCGAAGACTTCGATCTCGGGTCGTCTTTTACCGATTTTATCTGCGCTCGAAAAATAGAACGGGCGACTAGCGCGCACTCGCGTGTTCTTCTCCGTATTATTCCCTTCGTTGTGGCTTATCAAAACGGCCTTTCCATTAAACGATGGACGCTCAGCCGGCGATATTCACGTCGTTTGTATGCGAATAATCGCGAATACGATTCGAGATGCATCTCCGTTCCTGCCGCGCAGCCCATTATCGCCGCGTCGATGAAAGCAGGCGGGTACGAAGATATGCGAGTCGATAAATTTCGTTCGCCGATTTGATTCCCCATCATCTGCGTGGCGATGCGATATCGCACGCGATGAGACTTGTTCAAATAAGAGCGTTTCTCTCGGCCGACATAAGAGATTGCAACTTACGACGCGACGACGAGATTAAGTTTAAAGAATTTTTGCACGCGCGTGTGCGAACTCGCTTTCGCGCGTCAGCTTCTGACCAGAAGTCGCTCTCGATTTCAGATACGTTTACTTTGTCGCAAGAATTCTATATAAATTTTAAACAAATTTGAAACCAAAATTTCTATTTTGAAGAAATGTGATCTCTAAGTTCTAATATTTCTAATATTTTATGATTTAATTAAAAATTAGTTAAAACATTGTGTTGTAGAATAATCTAATATATCGTCTGTATACTTTTTTTTTATAAAATTGTTAAACTTGATTACGTAACTTATTTTTTGAATCAACGGTTTAAGAATTCGAGGCACTCAAGAGCAAGAGTTAGCAACTTGATCGGAACGGATCAGAAAGGCGTAAAAGTCCAACCGAAAAGTCCGACGTCTAATCCGATCACAGCATCGGTGACGTCGACATTAAACTCGCAGGCACTCAAACCCGTTTCTCACCTCCCTTTTCATCCGATGCAACCACCCCTCCGAGGATTAAGTGCCCCGATCAAAAGGATCCGAAACCCGCGTACATGCACGCATCGTCGGAGATCCGGTTGGTCACGCACGCGGCCAGACGCTCTCTCTCCTAAGGCAAATTGACGACACACTTATTCATGTTGGACTCGGGAAAGAAGAGGAGAGACAAACATCGTTATTTTTGCGCGATGGAACATATAAGTTATAAGCCTTATAACTTTTATAAAATTCAATCATCGAAATGTCAGTCAGACTTTTCTGCATTTTATCTCGTTGCTGTGACTTCGAACTTCACAGCAAATATCTATCTCTCATATAATTGTGTGGCAAATGTTACATTCCGCCAAACAATAATTTTGCCACATGTCAATATACGAATTTCTCCAGGTACAGCTGTTCGACTGATTTTCTCTCTCTCTCTCTCTCTCTCTCTCTCTCTCTTTCTAGTTATATAGAGAATGCATTTCATTTTTGGTCAAGACATGTTATTGATCTTCGCGGTAAGAAAACAAATTCCACGGGTGGCGGGATCCGACGAAGAGAATTCCACGCGTACGCGCACGCATCAGGCATCCGTTGTGTCACGCATCCTGTCCGCGACGCCGCTGGGTGGTTTCTCTTTGTCGTATCGTCGATGCAAGCCGCGACACGTCCTCTAACGGCCTCCAGAGAACACAACACATGCCTTCACACCGCGAGTTCCCATAATGCCTTGCCCACAAGCGAGCTCGTGCCTTTCCGCTTGCGTTCTCACCGCGCGCCGCCTCGCCATCGCGACTCGGGAATTCGCTCTTTCTTCTCCCCGTTCTTCTCGATCGTCGTTGTTGTTGTTGATCGCGTCTCGCGTTCGCCACCTTCGACACGAGGGAGACGTGTCGCGCGTGTTAACTCGCCGCCGTCCGCGGTCGGCGTTATCGCGAATTTGCGGCGACCCGCGGGTTCCGAGTAAAGCGGTCGGTTCTCTTATTTTTTTTCTTAACCCTTTCACGACGGGAACATCACGTGTCCGATTGAAGAACGTGCGGCTATTGCGTCGCCGTAAGAGAGCGCGAGTTCCTTTGTATCGTTCTTTTGCACTCGTGCCTCGATTATGATCTTTTCCCCTCGCACGTTAGCCTGCTGTACGTGTATATGCGTGAAAAGATCGCACAAAACAGGAATACAAAGTGTTTCTAAAATATCCCCTTACGTGTGTCTCGGAGTATCACCTATCTCTTTCCTTTACTTTACCACACGAATGACAATCAAAAGCGGAGCTGTTTAACATCCGCTACGTGACGCTCGCGCCCAAAAATTTGATGCAAACTCTACAGCAGCGACTTAATGTGTGATTTAGAATTTTACAGGAAGTGCTGTCTATCCTTAAAAAGAACAAATACGAGAGATTTGTAAAAGTCACTTTCATTTCGCGATTTGTCTTGGAGATCATGCGCTCCGGGCAAATAATCGTCGGCGGAAAGCGAGCAATGACGCGGAACTGCTCGAGCTCGCGTTTCTCATCTAAGTCCCGCAGAACCAACAAACACCTTCTTCTTGAGTTTTTTGCGGCAGGCGGAAAATGCGTTTATGCACGGTAGACGGTAAATTCCCACAGCACGACGCAGGAGAACGCGTCTTATCGAAATGTTTGGCTTTTCCATCTACACGACGGGGACAAAAAGTCACGCGGTTAATCGCGCGCAGTTCTCTCAGCACGCCCACGAAGACCCAAGGCAAATCTTCCTCTCTTATTTCGTTGTCAGTTTTTTTTTTTTTTTTTTTTTTTTACGACCCCGATGACGACGGGATCGGCCGAAGACGGGAGCCAATCATCGGCATTTCTTCTGCTCTCTTTTCGCTTCGTCGAAGCGTGAACGCCGAGTCGAGAAGCGCCTCGATTCGGTACACCTCTAAAACGCTGCGATGGGCGTGCACGTCGTTTTAATAGGAAATCGCGGCAATTACACGGGCTAAAAAGCGTGACAAGTCGGTTCAACCTCTTCGTTCGCGAATTAGTGAGTAATATTTGGATTATTATGCTGTTTTTCGCTCTGTCATGACAACTGTGTATTTTGTACGCCAAGTGTGTTTATGACTGATATACGAAACACACGTTAACAATTCAAGAATTGATTTTTCTTTAAAATCAAGATTTTCCGTAAAACAGCTTTTGTGTTTTATCGGAGGTACGGCGTTACATATTCGAGAGAGGATCTCGAGTTTCACGATCGCGTTCAAAGAGAAGAACTTACAAATTTTCGACATCCGTGTACTGAACGGAGACAATCAGCGAAACTTCGTTACTGCGCGATACGTTATTTTACAGTATAAAGAAGCGTGAAGAAAGATTGAAATATACTTCCTGCATAAGAAATCGCGAATTTGCTTCGGTCGGTTTTGCGAGAATATTAACATTTTGCGTACATAGAACATCGCACTGACTCCCAACGTTCGAGTCTTAATGATCGTATGGTTTTTATCGATGATTCCGTGAAAATCGTCGAACGAACACGCATATGCATCAACGTACCTACGCGTATCGTGCCACTAATTGGAATTCCCCGGCACGAAGTACGTGAAATTCGTGAGAACAATTTCGTGAGCCAGAAGTCGAACTCGCAAGAGTGGGCGGGCGTTCACTCGCCGCTTGTAATATCGACCTCATTTCTACCGCGAGAGGTTCATTTCGCGAAAAAAAAAGTCCGAAAATAATTTTTAAACGGAGGTTAATAAAAATTATATACTTTACGCAAATATGTTACATGATTGAACACACGTATGCGTTAAAGTGTGATATACAAGTACTTGGGAACAGCGCATTCGGGGAAAAAGTGGTGCAGAAGGTCGTTGGAGGCCGTTGTTTTCAGGATGACGATCAACCACGTCACGTATCGAGCGACAGGTTATGCCGACTGCGTACGAGATGCCAATCACACGATATGCGAGTAGAAATTTCTATCAGTTGAACAGCAACTTCCTTGTCACGGAATTTTTTGGCCGAAGCGCGAAATCGAAAAGTTCAATTCGAAGCATAACATAAATGTCTATTGTGGGATTGCGACGTAGAAAGTTGATCAATCAATATCGATTACTAACGATCGAAACACATAATGATTAACAATCTTTCTGTGGATCGTGTGTTCATTTCTTTCTCTCTAATTTGTTAAGTTTTAATTAATAGCATAATGAAGATCGACGATTAGAAACATAATGGTCGGCAGATCGAAAATGGAGCCGGTTGAAACGCGAGCAACCGGATTGTGCAAATTAGAGCAAAACATTTAATCGACAGGCTTTTATTCGGAAAAAGCGCTGACGTTGCGTATCCTGTTGTCTCGTTCAGAGAAACGGACTCTTGTATAAATGCGTTAATAACGGAATTATCAAACGAGAAAAATGAACAAAGCAAAGAAACAAGAAATAATATAGCAAATAACAATAAAAATGTATAAATATTTGCGCATCTATAAAAGACTTATTATCATCCATGTAAAGACCTACTTAGTCGTCTATGTGCATTTTGTACATCCCTCCAACTTGTCATAATGTTCAACAATTGCAAAGCGCGCGGCGTGGAAATCGCCGGAAACAGCGCGCGTTATCCAGATATCACGACAAAGCGCGGCGGATCAGGTTAAAGGTCAGCACTCGGAAGAGCATCGTCGTAGCTGAACAAGCGAGTTGTCCCTCGCGCGTATGACGGCTGCACGCACGCGTGCGTGCGTGCACACGCTTCTCGTCTCGATGAGGATCGCTAGGAGAGACGAGGTGACGGCGGGGTGCGCGTGACGTCACGTCCGGCGCGAGGGCATCGAGTGTGGGAACCGGCGGCAGGTGCGTCCGAGAGTTAGCCAGAGAGTGGAGTAGAGCTGCGGAGAAAGAGGGACGAGAATCTCGAGAAAGAGAGAGAGAGAGAGAGAGAGAGAGAGAGAGAGAGAGACAGCAAGAGCAAAAAAGAGAGAAGAAAATCCCCCAGAAGAGGGGAAAGAGGTGAATCGAGGGTGACGAGGGTCGCGCGGTGGGATGAGGCAAACCCTCTTCATCTCCTCCTCACGCTCGTCTCTCATATACAGTCCAGAAGAGGAGGAGAAAGAAGGGAGGACAAAAAGTAGAACCCGTACCGCATGCCGCCACGCTCTGCGCGCACGCCACGCACACGACGAGCGTGTGTGAGTCGCGTGTTACACGGGCTCGTGCTGTGTGCGTGCGCGTACGAACGAGCCCGCGAAGAGTGTGTCACGTGCAGCGAAGTGACGGCGAAAGAGAGCGACGGTAGAATCTCGCGTGTAACTAGGTAGAGGGACTATTTTCTGAGGCGCGCCAATAAAATGGAGACAATTGTTTCGCGTGCGTATCTGGATCGACAGGTGTTGGCCTGGTTGTTTTAACACACCGCTGAAGAAAGAAGTCGCACCTTTATTACTTGATATCGCGCTGTCATTTAGCCGCGAGCGTAAATAATTGCTCGAGTAAGTCAGATTTATAACATTTTCAATTATTGCAATTAATTATGCCACTATTAATCAATATAAGCGGATTAATTGAATTTGTTTTTACAAAGCGCGTGTATTTCGCTTCGTCGATGTTAACCGTGACTATGATTTGTCACGTGAAAGCAGTCGCGTTGCGTGTATCCGCATGTTTTACGTGTAATGCATGTACATATTGACATACGCTCTGTCTCTTGATAAATTTCATCACGCAGAGTACGTACACACACACACATGCAGTAGTAGTGTCATGATCATCGCATTCCCATGGTCCCTGCGTGTAGATAGACGCGCATGCTTGCGTATGTATACACGCACATTTCCTTCCTGTGTCTCTCGAACTAGAAAGATTCATAAATTATGGGGTTACTTGACAGTGATCGCGTGACAAAGACGAGAAATTGAAACTGAAGACACTCACTTTTGCGCGAGACATAAAAGAAACAAAATTTGCAAAAACACTCAAAATTTTTTTCTCAGAATCCTACGCTTTCATAAAATAGTTTTATACGACCCGCTTTTTTTCATAATAATTAAAATAAGCTCTAAGTTCATTAAAAATCAAGTTTGCTTATCGGCAATAAAAAAAAGATCAAAGCAAAGAAACGAAGCGAATAAGCGCGAAGGCGGTAATTGAAGTGGAAACCACTTCGCTTTCGTAGAAACCCGCGAGCGGCGAGTCGCGTGTTCGCGATTTGTGGTATCGTCGAAGGTTGCGCTCCGCGCGAGCGCCGCAATTTTCTCTCAGACGTTCCTGGAAGTTGTATCGCGCGCGAAAGTGCAGCAGCGCTGATACTTCATCTTGAATGAACCTCAAAGGCCGCAGCGCAAAGCGCGCATCGCACGCACGCCTCTATAATGATTTATGCGTAAATTATGCGGAACGAGTGATTTATGGCGCCGCGCGTTTTTCTCGCGTGCGAAGATACTCGTTGCAGCTGCCCCAACAGCAGCGGAAATGCAATCATTCCGCAAATCCTCGCGTTTGCTCGATAATTTTTCAAGTTTCTTTAAAGTCCAGTCGGTGACATAATTAAAGACCGCGCGTTTAATTTGTTCGAGACGAGACATATCGTCACGAGATTACGCGCACGAATTTTCTTTAATTCGCTTTCTTTGTCGAACACACGTGCGTAATTGACATTTCGCGTTCTCCGAAGAAACAAGATTATTTGAGGAACAGCAAGACGCTTGTGTCGCACGAACCATCGCATGGCTGCGTGCGTTTGATGTCAAAAGCAACTTTGATTAAATATAAGAAATATGTTGTGACAAGTGTGCACGTTGTCCGATACTGTTCTCTTATCGCAGGTGTTGCTGACAACTGCGTTTTAACCAATTTCAATAAAACACACACAACTCGCGGTAATAGCGCGACGCCGATTATGAGATTGCGCAAACAGTTTCCAGCACTTACGCAATGTCTCGACAATCGTGTAGCCTGCCGCAGTGAAAATAGCCACGCTAATGAGACTGGAATAACAAGCTTTTGTTTTTGCTAATGCAAAAATATTTGATGATTTCGAGCTACACGCGTGTAGTAGAAATAACACAATCTCTTCGCGCGCACATTTACGCGAATAAACAACTGAAAATTGTCTCTATATGAGAGGTGTATTTTTCAATTATATAACCGTAACAATAACCGTAACATTATTTGTATGCAACATCATAACAAAAAAAAAACACTTTGATATGTAATACAATGTGATAATTTGATTGTGATTTCGTTGTTCTAAAACATTTCTCACAAGTTCAAAACACACGATTTGCGCGCGCAAACAAGTAGCTAAAGTAGACTTCCTCCATGAAAATGCATTGGATCGTTTGTGTGCAAAGTCGTTCGCGCGTTGTCACGTCGATCTTTTCGCGCGGATTCATTACTATCGGGGACGCGCTGCTCTCACAGAATCGCAGCGCCGCAACGATCGATTCTAACGAACCGTTGAATCATGGCATCCCGTCTAATTACGCTCGGCAAGAAGAGCCACGGGAGCTGCAAGGGCGTGCGCGGATGTGCGTGATTCGGCGTAATCTCAGCGTGAATCGATACCGAGCTCTCTCAGTGTAAAAAGTTAGAGGGTTGCGCGCCCAAAGAGAGAGAGAGAGAGAAAGATGAACATCCGGATAAAACGATATAAGGAATTTATGAAAGTGCGCCCATCAAAATTTTTTAGATCACCGAATATCTGCTACACCATCACAACTATACTTTCTGTTTCGATTAAGATCTTGAAGATTATCATCCATTACCTCTGTAGCTACAACCCTGTAATTTGAAAATTGTAAAATAAATTGTAATACACAAATATGCTCTGCCGCAAAAATAAAGAAACATGTTTCGTGGACAAAAAAAAACATCGTATTCATATGAACGTTAAATATATGGGATATATACAAAGTAATCACCATTATTATATTAATAAATTTTACGACTTCGAAAACGCGATAAGAACGACCAAGATTAAAAGCGCCGCTGAATCCGCGATTATATTGACGCGTCCGGCACGGAAGTTCGCGGCTCATTTCCATAAAGTGCTTCTAAGACTCGGGATTCTTCTCGCCGCGAGCGCGACTTAAGAATGAAAAATACCGCGCCCGATGTGCTTCATTAACGATCGTAAAGGACCCCGCGATGCGGCCGATCGGCCAATGACGGCGCAACCACCGCGACCGGACTCTGTAATCACGGACTTATAATAATCTAGCATCTTCGCTCCCGCAACCCGACTGTAACGACCTGAAATTATAAGCGATATCAATTTCATACTTACAACGCGCCGGCCGTAAACGCCGACACACCTGTCCGAGTGCCGGCGCACATCGCTCGTTCACTCAGAGAGCAGTCAGTGTAACGAGCGCGAAACTGTCGGCCTAGTACCGGGGAGTTTTCCACGCGTGCTGTGTTATTTCCACGGATTACGCATATATCACCGCCAAACACCGCTCCCGCTCTCGATAATGCCATAAATATTCATGCGCGCGTAAAATACACCGCAGGCTACAATCTTCGTGAGTAAAAGACTCATTTTCACGCAAATAACAAGAAACATCGCTGATTTCAGAGAGAGAAAGAGAGAGAGAGAGAGATCTCGTAAATTATAATTGCGGTGTTTAATATATTTCATTTTGGAGATTGTCATCTACTGGACTGAAAAAGAAAATTGATCAGATCGCCCGCGTCACAATCAACTTTTTCACTTTTTACTTATGAATTATGCATATATAATTAATTGCAGAAAATACACAAAGAGTGAAACAAGTGTGTCCTACGCAAATTGAAATTCTTAAATTTGCATACGCGATACAATCATAGCACACGAAGAAGACACATTAGTTCCATCGTTGCTCCGACTATTGTTTTTTAAAATTATTATTACTATTATACGCAACCTAATAAATTACTTATACTTGTCTTGTAAACACAAAGTTTAAATTTTGTTCCTCTTTTGGACGATTTCTCGTTACCAGCTGTTATTATAATTTACAGCTTACTGAACGATCCGCTACCGTTTCGACCCTAATAAATTCGATCGGATCCAGTCTATCCACTTTCGATCTACGTAATTTAACGTTTGTTAACCGTGAGAAAATCATGCTGACGCGGTTGAATCGGGAAGCTGACGCGGGATTATATTGGAACTCGCGCACGCGTTTCGGGACGATCGCGCGCGGATGAATTATTTATGCCTCTTCGTGGAAATACGCGCGGTCGCGCGCAAAACGCGATGCCGCTTCCTATAGGATTTGCGCAGCGCGCAATCTCTCACCTGCAAATTTCCTCTTCGCGCGAACAATTACCGGTCGAGATATTATCTCGCGTTTAAAGTCGTGTCTTGACGCCGCGTGAAAACGCGGAAACGACAGAAACTCGCTACTTCGCAGGAAAGCGCGCGTCCATCAAAGGGCCCGACGCGCGCAAATTACGACGAAATTGCGGCGAAATTCGTTATGTGTACCTTCCACCCGGACTTTGCGGTGCTTCCACAACCGTTACACGTGCTTACGTATGAATCGCTTCTTCTCCCATCATCTTCCCGCTCTCAACGTTCTCGCTTTCCTCTTTCTTATTGTCGAATCCGAGAGAGAGAGATTACGCGGTTATATAATTGCATCGAAATCACCTTTAAAGCGCGAGAAGATACGCTACGTAACCTCCTTTTAAAAAGCAGTTATCAGGCAGTGTACTCAGAAATCGTACACATGTAAATATTAAAAGACTCTTCGTCACGTATGTAACTGTCTCGTAAAATTAAATTATCTTACACAGAAAAAGGTTTTTTTTATCAAAAATGACAAAAAATTTAAAGAGGTATTAGTTTTTGAAAAAATATGAAAACTTTTTTACATACACACGTATAATATAAATATACTGGCGTAATTCAAGTTTCAAAATAAGTAATCCAATTATATAAATTTTTTTTTCAAATATGTACTGTAATTGTGCAAATATAAAGTAAAACAAAAAATTTCAATAATGTGATTATCCTCGAGCAATCTCGCCTCGCCATATAAGGATCGGTCAGCACGAAAGATACTGAAAAAAAAACCGAAAGCCTCTCACTGATGCCGAAAAGATACTAGTGTAAGTGTAAACGAGTGTGTGATTGCAGGCTGCCTTCGCTGACGAATGATGAAAGATCTCGTGGAAAGATCTCGTCGTGACCAGAAACGACGAACGGGAGTTAACACAACTACGGTTATCTCACGTTCGTAGATTATTTTATCGCGAAATATCAGAAATTTACGTAGCGCAGTAATAAACCGATACGTAGAAGATAATCATCAATTGTCAATATATCGTGAGCGAGCTTTTTCAAACCGGCGTCCATTTGCGCGCATTCTCGGCGAGCGGAAACGAAAGAGGGAATTAATGTTATATCGACGTATCGTCGTTATAGTCGTGCATGACGAAAGAAAGAAAGACGTAATTGGACGTGGTTAGCGCATCGACTATCGTCGCGGAGTCGTGTTCGATGCGGCGCATCGCCGCTCTTCTGCATAACTACGTCCAATTAAGGACGAAGGCATTCGTGTTATCTGGCAACGCGAGAATCGTCCGTTAACGTTGCCGCGGATGCCGTAGATGGAGTCGTAAAATTCCGCGAATTTGTCGAATATCAGGCGAATACGCACGTTCGCGAACAAAAAAAAAAGCTTCCGTCTCTCAGAAATGCACGCGCTGTCGCGATAACGCGTTATCGGCAGCAAGTTTTTTCGCTTGTCGCGCGCGTGCAACTATAGTAATCGTAGAAATACACTAACCGCAAGAAGAAATTCAAGATAGCAGATGTTGTCCGGAGAGAATATAAGGCGCGCTTCACTAATTGATTTTAAAACGTTGATAACGTGAAAAATATTGAGGTTTCGAAACGGACTAATATTGAGTTGGTTTTAACCGATAAGCAATGTCGCGATAAAATTATTTCACTCTTTTAATTCTATTTTTTTTTACTCATTATTATAAAAAGTAAGTAAACTGCTTCTTTCAAAGAAGCAGTTTTCACATTTAATTTAAAACTTTACTAATCAATTTATTTAGAATGATATTTGACAATACTTAATTTATATTTTGATTTATAATATATATTAAGTTTATCAATTCTCTTTCATCATCATCATTTTTTACATAAAATTACATCAGGAGCAAATCCGCGCGGGTTTGCTGCACGCGCGCCATTTTACACGACGGACGTGCGCGTCGACACGTTCTGCTCTCCCGATCGGGCGTCGCGACGCCCGCGCTTTTTCGGTTCGCGAGCACGCGACGATGTTCGGCCGGTCTACCAAATGCGATTTTCTGCTTCCCTGATAACGGGGGCTGCTCACAAGCAATCGTCTGGATGCTTCGTCTTATCGAAAGCTCTCCGCGGCCGCGAGCTTTTCCTCCCTTTTTCCTTTCGTCGTTGAAAGGCGATCGGTGTTGTCACGCCGAAGACGTTGAACCGCCGTCGAGACGACATCCTTCCGAGGAGTGTAAGCTGGAAAAAAAAATCCTCGCCCGTCCCCATCCCACTGTCGAAACAACCGATACACCCACACAGCCAAACGCCTACGCACATGCACACGCGAGCGATCGCACGTGCATCCGCGAATGCTCCACGCTTTCGTTACGTTTTATTATTGGCAGTCGGCCCGATATAACCGCGCGTGCTCTCCTGATATAGCGTCGCGATGCCAACCGGCCGACGCCCATAATTCCGATACATCCTCGTAAAAATTGTATCGCGTGACACGTAACGTACCACGGATCGATAGCAAAGCAAATGAGAGATTCTGCGTTCTCTTTATGGCTTAATTAGACATTACTGTCTCTCGTTCTACTTCGAAGATGGAGTGTTATATATATTTTTCGTGTTGTTGTAGGCCTCATAATTCTGATTACGATAACACGTTTACGTTTCGTGCTTGTAGTACGATTGAACAAATACAATTGCAATTGTTCCGTACTTTGGAGAAAAGCAGCAAGTAATTGTGCGCGGACTAAACTGTTCTATCAGAGAAATCTCGAATCTCTACGAGAAGAAACTCAAACACATTTGCTATAGAGCGTAACCGTCGTCACATAAAACTTTGTTCTTTGTAAATTTTCAGATAAGTATCAAGACGTAATTATTATAATGATAAACTATTGCAATGAAAACACAAGAGTACGTGTGTGATCTTCTTATTAAATAACATATGCGAACATGCAAGTTTTATTATCGCAATTTTTTCTAGCGTACGAAAGAATAAAAAAACATATCTATGTTTTAGTTTTTCTAAATTTGATAAAACTACACACACGTCACTCTACGCCCGTACTAAACGTGCTATGAGTAAAAAAGCTTGATCTTTGTCCTAAATATATATATATATACAATATGCGCAAGCTCTAATACGTTCTTCCGACATCATGCTTCCCGGTCCTCCAACATCATGTTAACCCACAAACTGTCCGGAATACTTGGTGCATAATTAATGTAGATACGACCCAGACGTAGCGTTGTCTGGGAAACGTATATGAGATCGGCGTCGGAACGCCGTCGTGAGCTGATAAGCGCCTGGTGTTTCAAAGGCTCGCGATCCGACCTGCGACGGTGTCCTCGCCACAGGTGTGCACTCGCGACGCCCGTTCCGCCCGCGAGGGTATCGACAGTGTTACGTCCATCCGTGGACGACGAATCAACGACGGCTACTGCCCACCTGTCGCTCATCGCTTGTCGCGGCTCAGCAACAACGAGTCGTCCGACGCGGCGAGCAGAGGCGGCAAGGAGCTCGTGAGGGTTGTCGCGACGACTCCGTCGGCGACAGCGCTCGGCGCGGCAGTCCTCGGGCGTCGCGACGCCGGAGCAGGAAAGCACGACGCGCTGAAACGAACCGACTGCCGCCGCTCGACCGACCGCTCGCTGACCGTCACTACTTGTGAGCACAAGATCTGAATAATTTCCGGGATTATCTCCTGTGTGCGATCTGACAATAAGTTTGATAAATTAATAAATTATGCATCCGAGTGTGTGCTAATTAATTTCTGGTTCTGATAATAGTAGATGTGTGAAGATGACGTATATATATATATGATAGAATAAATAAATAAGAAAGAATATATAAATTAAGGAAAACTAATTAATGTATCAATTTTAAGAAAATATCAAGACTCTCGACGACTATTATTATATGTTACGTATATAAACAAAAAATATAAGATACAATACACGATTCCTTATTGCAAATACGCATTTTGATATATTGGCCAATGTCGCGTTCGTACCACCCAGCAAGCGCCCCTGAAGAAGTTCTGCGGCGCCCTAAGCGCAGCGACGCTTTATCCGGGCAGCATGACGCGTGCACGTGACGTCGTGCCAGCGTCCGGCCGCGACGCCACGGACTCAACGACGTCTGACAAAGCTGCTCGTCACACGGAAGACGTCGTCTGACGTACCACTGTGCCAGGAGCGCATACACGTGCAGGAAGTTACTGCGAGCTTGCAGTCGCCGGAGCTTCCCGAGGGGAAAACGTTCCGGAGGCGTTCACGACGCCCAGGTTGACCGGCCGCCGGCTTCGTCGGGGCGGACGACGCGGTCGGAGCCCGACGCCGCGACGTCCTCCGCAGCCAGGAGAACAACAGGCATCGAAAGGACGCCGACGTCTCCTACGCGTCGCGACGGGCGTCGTTGCTGCGAGAAGTTACATCGGGAAAACAGGAGCCGAGTGGAGCTCGCAGGCGTCGCGACGCTCGAGGGTTATTTATATATCGAGATCCCCTCCGCACGTATGTTCGAGGGATGGAAATAGATTGGAACGCCCCCGTAGCGCGCACGCGTGCTTGCCGACATTCGATCGAATCTCGTCGAGAGAATAACTTTTTGTTATTAACGCACACGCGTATATTCTCGGAAGAATAACGTTATTTATTATTATTTTCAAGTACTTTGCGACAATATATAAATTAAGTATATTGTTACGTGTGTAGAAGATAAAATTATACAAACGGTACTTATTAAAATTTCCTTTCTTTGCGTGCGTATCACAGTTTTTAATATTCTCTGACAAAATTATAAAAAAAAAAAAAAAAAAAACAAACTAGTTGAAAGCACAGTACTTTACACGTGGTAATCTGTTACGAAATGTGTAACCAAGTTATCTCTTCGGCATAAAACCACTCAGGATGTGGTGAGATATTCACCCCATCCCAAGACTTACGAGAGCGTTTAGTTGGAATCGATATATTAGGATCGCATGACGAAAAGCAGCGTTTCTCTAGTAATAGATAAAATAGGATTTCCGAGCTTTCGGAATGCCAACAAGATTATCCGGAGTTTCAAAATCAATAATCAATTCACGATTTAGACGTCGGTTGGAAACCGAAACTCGATCGTTGAACCAACGGCTCGGTTTCGACATAAGACCAGCGACGTCTAATATTGGCAACAACATATATACGATTTTTATTGCAAAACAGATCTAAGTTTGTATTTATTGACAAATCCCATCCCAAAACTCGGGAAAACGTTTAATTAGAATCGATATATTAGGATTGCATGACGGAGAGCAGCGTTTCTTTAGTAGTAAGTAAAACGGAATTGGCGAGCTTTCGGAACCGACAGTTGTCCGACGTCTCGATGTCGTAGCAGGAAATCATATCGCGCCGCTACATCGTCGCTTCCTAATTTAGATTAAGCGACACTATTGCGAAAGCAAATCGCATGAGACGCAATATCGTGTAAGTTGACAGCGTGGCACTGATTAAAAGCGATTCAAGTGAAAAAAGACAGTTTATGGTCCGCCAATTAAAACGTATCTAAATAATAAGTAAGACATTTGTCTTTTTAGCAAAAGGCAAATTTATCTTGTAGAGACAAAAAAAATTCTAACAACTAAAAGTAACAATAATTAAAATAAACTTAATTGAATGCAAATTAAAAAGAAATACCACGTTGGAATAAGCACTTTATATCGCGTCACAAACGCTCGCCGCGTAACAAAATTGATTTCATTATAAAACATTCATTGCGTTTATCTCACGAGGACACAGGATGCGAAATGAATAGTGGATCCAAGCGGAACGAACATAAAATAAACACATTACCGGCTATCGACGCACGCGAGCCTCGGGTGCGCCTTCGCTCGCGCGATCGTTTTAACGCCGCGGCAGTTTCCGTCCGAACTAATTTCCGGTCGCCGGCGTATGGCGTGTATGTTCTTTTATCGCCGCGACGTAAAACGCCACGGCGAAAAACACCCATCTCTCGAGGTCGTTCTCTCAACGGCGTAACTGTCGGAGTCGCAATTTTTTTGTTCTTGTTGCTTCGCGCCGGAACAATTTCGAGCGAGTGCGACATGTAAAATTTTTTTTTTGTCGATCATGTTAATGCTCGTTCGTACATCACGCGATAGAGGTGCCATTTGCGCACGGAATTCGCGAACGGGATTAAGGTGACACAAGAAGATACTGTTGCTCGCATTACGTTCCGTTTCTGCAGCAGCATGCCAAGGAGAACCGGTTATTAAAAAAAAAAAAAAAAACAAACAAAACCGCCGCTCGCAGACGCATCATGACATTATAAGGGATATAAAGCGGTCGAAATCGCTTCTAGAGTGGCATACCGTCCATATGCGAAAACGTTGCCGACTGAAAAATACGATCCATGAGATATCCGACGAAGTAAGCCCGTGTTATTGCTGTAACGGACTTAACTGCCTCCAAATTCGTTCGCTGTGCGACGTGTGTACGCAATTGAGTGTGCGACGCCAAGAAAAATATTATGCCAATCAAGCGCGACTGCTCGAAATTAGTAGATAACTTCGTTTAAGTGAGTCATGACTGTCCATGACGCAGAAAAAAAAAACGATATAGGGATATAATTAATGTTGCACTTTGTAAATGTGCGTGGTTTCGAAAAAATTAAAAAATCCTCGCAAACTTCATGGCAATTCTTCAATGTCACGATAACGTGACATTAATTTCCACGGTAGTCTGTGTCGTGACATTCCGGCCGTGCCACGCAAAACGCGCCACCGTAAAACTTTTAAAGTCACACAGAACGGTCACCCGGAAGTTCCCAATGACGACCGTATCAATGCACGTTCAATAGCACATCCAAGGAGACTTGCGCAAAAAAACACGGTACAAGAGCAAGAAGTTATTTTAATTTCCTGAATTACTTTGCATTCATCAAGCAGTTTTTTTTTTTTTTTTTTTTTATCGAGTACTCATGCGGCGTGTATATTGCGCGTTCGCACAACAAATGTGTTCGACGAATATGTGACTGCGTAAATTATTTAAACGCACTTTAATTCGCCACATATAAATATCGGGCGGCGATCGCAAATGAGCGCTTGCTATGACAGGCAAAGTACACCTTTAGCGGGCACCTTATATTTTCTGACGCGGAAGCGCGACGTGAGAACGAACAAATTTGCATATCCGAACTTTTAATCGATCGTACGTAAGCGCGGTTGTGCGCAGCGCATAAACAAGATCGTATATAAAGCTTAAAATTCTGTAAATCGTGTGTCTCTGTAATATGTAATAATCGGCGAGGCAAAAGCGCGGCACGGAAATGTTTTCAAAGGGGGCAACGTCTCGAGAGCAAATATAAATTTTCTTCGACTCGCGTGCTGTAATAAAGACACTGATATTTTCGGGCAGATAAAACGCCGCGCGCTTAAGTGCCTCGTTCCACGAGCAGATTACGAGGCACTTTAAGTACACATATTCGAAGATTGTCGAAATTTGGAAACGAGTCGCGTTAATAAATTATCAAATTGTTATTATCGATCGGGAACGTGCCCCGTGCAACGGTTTTTCCTCGCACGTTCGTCGCGGCACGTCACAAAAGTCAGCAAAACACCGGTGTCACATATGTATATAATCTTGCATTATAAGCGAGTACTTTGGATTTTATATCGCGGTTTTATAAATATAACACATTGTTCTAGCTTACGATTGATCGCACAGTGTATGTTGCTTGGGAGTGCAAAAGTTGTTTCATTTAAATAATTACTATTTCATCTATCTAAAATTACTTCAATTTTGTTTCACTGTAATGTCACGACACAGCTACGACGTCATTCGCTTTGTCTTTGTATTTATGCGATAAAGATATTATAATTATAAATCTTGAGAATAGAATGTTTTTGATAATATTAAATATTCTTTCAAAAAAATAACATAAACCATTGTAATCTTTAATATTAAAATTTTAATTATCTTATTGTCTCTTTCAAAACCTGCAATAATATAATTCGCATCTAATGTATAAAAATAGTGTAATACTTTTTAATTAAATTTATTATATTAAATTATGAATAATGGAAAATCAATACGTTTGTAGAATATTCTCGCGATGGCAGAAATTATACGTCTCTTGTTCGTATACTCTTAACTCATTTTCGAAAATTACTAATTGTGCAGCTGCATTACATCGACCTTATTGCACAACTTGCTGGCAATCATGTCCACCTGATTCGCGTATTCAACGTGTACGCTCGGTGAACGTAAAACTCTCAACATCGGTAGTCGACATTAATTAGAGCAGATTATCAGACTCGGACAACCGATAAATTTCGCCTCACTCTCGGCAGCGTGCTTAACGCGGCGCACAAAAGCGACGAATCTCGGTGAAAGGCCGCACCAGCGGAATGATTGCTGTGAAGCAAAGCCGAACACTTGGCAGGCCGGCATTTGGCTCTCAATTTTCAATCTATTACCGAGGATGAAACGTCCGCTCACCGGCGCAGATTATCAGGTCCCGGGCGACTGATAAAATTCGCTGCGCTTTCAGTAGCGTCCCTATTAAGTGACACAAAAGCGTCGAATGGTGAAGGGTCCTGCCGCGTATCCGTCAACATGGCGGTTATAGTAGGACACGCGGAGGCAGCCTTTTTAATGAAGGTTCTCCCTTCCTTCGTTCGCGAAAGAGATATACGCGCGCATTCTACCCGCCGGGCGAAAAAATAAATAAAAATTCGCACAAGAAGAGGGCGGGCGGGAGAGACCGAGGAAGCGAGGAGTAAAAAATTAGCAGCAGCGCGTCTCGAGCCGCGCGCAATAATTCCGGAGGCGCGTGTTATTCGCGGCGCGCCGCCGTTTTCTTTTTAGAAATTTATGAGCGCAACGACTCTCGCACGGTCGCCGCAAGGTAAATTTAACGTGAAGAAAAAGATTGCAAACTAAAAAAAAAAAAGCAACAAGAAGGAAAGACAGAGAAAGAAAAAAAAAGAAAAAGAGTGGGGAAGAAAGGATCAATGTCTGAGAAGGACGTCAGTGAGCGGACTCGCCAGAAAAGCGAAGGACAGAAAACGACGAGGACGAACATCCGCACGCCGACTTGCAGATTTAAAGGTCGCAAGAAAGCGCGCAAAAAGCGGGAATAACGATCGGCTTCGAGGCTTAGTCGCGCCGAAACTTCTTGCGCGCGGAAAATAAAACTCACGGCCACGTGCATCGTCGAGTTTTGTTACGATGCGCTTCTTGCAGCTCGCGGATTTTTCGCGGCGAAAAATTCAATCAAGGCAAATGAAACAAAAACGACATTATTTTTCATTGCTGTAAATGATTAAAAAAAACAAAAAACAAAAAAAACAAAAAAAAACAAAAAACAAAAAACGAACCGATTTTACTGCGATGACGTTTTACGATGAGACAAACAATCGTGCGGAAGTCATTTGTTTTTTGCGTTTCGGAGATTTGAAAAGGCATTACGGAGCACATGGCGAAAGAAACGCAATACCGTGTTATTTGGAGAGATCACGTACGTGGCTGTGATTCTTATTATCCGGTGTTATTAAAGTACCGACACACACACCGAATTGCAACGAGAGATCGTTAACCTGCTTTTTGTGTCCGTCTTCATAAAACATTTAGCTGCACGACTCGATATTCATCTTTTTGACGTATTATTCACATTGCTGCCTTTAAATTAATCTTTTATGGTATAACAGCCAATATAACAACCGTATCATCGTTTTGCATCATTTTATATAAATTATAGGTTTGCGTCAAAATTCCTGAAAGATAGCAGTTAAATTTAGCTTTTTGCTTTTACTTTCAATAATTTACACATCTGATTGGTCATAAAAATATTCATAAGAAACATCTCCGTTTCGTTTATATTATATATTATAAAAATGTCTCGTTACGATCGTATGCACTAACGTATAAGACATTTTTTTTCTGGTAGTTCGAGTCTATGACAAGCAAGCCACGACGACAAGCATAAAATGCACTGTTGCACCTCTTCGCCATAAACGACGATAATAACGATGTGTCGGAGAAAAAGGATGAGACAGCGGTCTCAAGTAAAAATAGAAATGCGACTAACGATAATAACAATGACGAAGATGAACACGAGAAAAGAGAAAGGGACCTGGGACGAACGACGTGAGGCCAAAGTCCCAATGCGTCTCAAAGTCGAGCAAATAGAAACAAAGGTCCAGCATCATAAACGGGGTGAGGTGAAGGGGGCCCGAGGAGGTAAAAAGAGGGGCAAAAAGATGGACGAGAGGCCTGAAAGATCCCGAGCGGTCAGCCAATCCCGACGAAGGAACGATCGCGGAGGTGTGGTACAAACCCTTGGCGCGAACCTCTCTTGTTTCGTGCCGACCAATCGCGAGATAGCGACGATCCGGGTCCGTTTCTTCAGGGCCCCAATTGCGCGGTTGTATTCTCGCGAGATATCACAATAGTTGTCTTTGGTCGCGAAAAATGTTATTGTATTCTGTCAAACATGGCGAGTAGTGGCGAATGTTTATCATGTTATGAGCAAGCAAGTCACGAATATATTAAATTTTATAATTTTACATATATATATTTATTCATTTTCATAACACAAATTTATAGCAAAATTTGGATTTTACAAAATTGTAAAACTTTTCATGTCTTCCAAACAATCGTAGAGCGCGTATCGTTTCTTTGATGCGTCATCAAAATGTCGGAATAAAAATCCATTTCGCAGCTTCGAAAGCAACAACTTCTACCGTCCACTTTCTCTTGTTTGTAAAGCGGGCCCTAATTTTGTTGCACACCAAAGCTCGTCAGTCCACCTCCCGCGTCTCCTCTCTCCTTACATTCACCGTTTTACATTATGCACTTTACGCGACGCACCTGTGCGCGGTGGGGCCTCCAAAAGCACACAATGCCACTTGTCCCGACGTGCAACCCTCATGTGAGGTTAACGGACGACAATGGCACTTGAAGGTTATATGAGATGATTTTTTCCTATATATTGCGTCCTAACGAATCACGACGCTGTGCGTAAAAAAAAGAAGAAAAAATTCGTATTTTAGAAAAAAAATAAAATGCATCCAAATAATATCTGTGTATATGTAATTTCAAAGCAAAACTTTATCAAATTATATTTCGAGTTTTTTTTCAATTAAATTCATACAATTTATAAAGAAAAATCTGTCTTGCAGAAATTAATTAAACTGATGAAAAAAATTCTGCTAAAAATTTAAAAACCACGAAGTTACGATAAGGTGAATTCTAGATGCGTGAATGTAGAGGTTATTATTATATAGATATGCATTATATATGCATGGAATATAATAAAGCACATTTTATATTCAACGAAAATTTAAATATATACTCGTGTTTTAGCCACTGCTCGACATTTCAAAATGAAACGATCTTTCTTTTATACGTCTGTGGCGAAACATTGTCGAAAGATCGGATTTCACCATCCAGAGGAGGTATCAGAATTCCGCGAGGCAACAAGTGATATATCATCTTGAAACACACGAAGAGGAAGTGAGACAGGGAATCGAGTTTACCAGCTTATTATTATAATTACGACAAGCAAATGCAATATTTCATCATTATTATCACAATTACAATATAATTCTTTGCATATGCATACCTTATTTAGTATACTTTATTTAGTAATTATATCACGCATATTAATTATATGTAAAATAGCCAGATGTGCATACGCATGTGATCATATAATATTTTCTTGACTTGTCGACTTATTTAAAAAATTGAAAAACTTAATAAACGACACAACAATTAAAAAAAATATCATTAGATAAAATATCATTATAGAAAATAATCAGAATCACACGAAAAAGCAGAACTACTGATTTTGCTTCTATTTGGAGAATCTGATTCCTCTTTATTCGAAAAACATTCGTTCTCTGGACAATCCATCACGATTAATCGTTCTCTCCATCGCTGTACCCTTCCATTCTCCCTTCATCGTGACACTCTCCGGATATTGACAAGTCGTGTTCACTTAAGGATCGTGCGCACGTAGGGTGTATCTCTTCTCGTGGTGGACCGAAAATATCTAAAAATAAATAAACATGCCCGGCCCCCTGCCCCGTACCCGCGTTGCACACGTGTGCCGTCGGTGGTGAGAGGGTCAAAGACGAGGCGGGAACGAGAGGGGTGAGGGAGGAGTAAGGGGAGGCAGGACGAACAGAGGAAAGATGAGGCGAACGTGAGTCTCGGCGTGGGAATAAGCGGCAGGTGCGCGACGGCGCTACCGGGGAGCCACTTGTGGGGGCACAGTTTCCCCCTACTTTCCCCCCGTAGGGGCCCCCTCGGTGGGCCCATTCTCTCCTCATTCTTCCCCTTCGCCCCGTCCAAGTGGGGCCCATGTACATGAGTATCAGAGGCAGCCCCACTTTGAGCAGCACTGTATATAAAGTAATCAGAAAGTATTGCACGTGTAAAGTCGATCGGTCCGATCGAGAGCAAGTCGGTCGATAACCCTGTGGATCTCCCCTTTCTCCCCTTCCTTTTACCGAGTCCGAATGATGAATTATAAACGCGGATGAGCGGCGGTGATAGGCGGCGAGACAATAATGATAGCAATGGCGTCACGATGGCGACGATGGAAAGAAGAGAAAGTAAAAACGAGGGTGCGTTTAAAGGATGCAGCGATGAGAACGAGGATTCTTCAATATTAAAAAACTTCTTGATATAATATACAAAATTATTAAACAATTTTTTAAATAAAATTATTTATCGCATTTTAATTACGCACAGGAAATTAAATCTATAAGCTATAATTAATGTATAAATGCATACCAACTGTTATTACACGTTATAACACGTTACTTCTACACTTTTTTGCGCGAGAAATATGACGAAAGATAAATTAGCAACTGCAAAAGTTCCTGATCAGCAAACAACGCGTGAAATCACAGAAAAGGAAACTAGCGGAGGCGCGCGCGATCGTGTCGGTATATATTATGACCGCATGTTTGCTCATTCTTAAATATTCACTTTACACAGGTGCGTATTCGTCATACTTTCGGTTCTTTCCCCCGGTGTATTGCTTTTCTTCTTCTCTTTTTACCGACGACGTTCGAAAACCAACGTTGCGGGCGCGAATTCTCTCGATTTTTTTCGCAAACGCCTCGAAGACGCGAGACGCGGCAACAGAAAAGAAGAACATAAGAACGCGGCAAGGTCAAGGCCACCGAGGATATACGCGGGTCTTTTAACAAGGGGACATCAGGTGCAGAACGCGTTCTCCGACTCTCAAGGTGGAATTTAATTGTTGGCGTAAACTTCGTGCTGCGAAGGACGTACGTTTTTTAAGCGCATGCTCGAAGGCCATAATTGCTTAAAGAACATCGTTTCAGAAAAAGTATCGGTACAGCAGCGACATTTGGGCGGGAGTGCCGTTGACGCGACAGTTAATCATTACTGTTCTGCTGACATGTTTACGAGAAGCGGCGCGGATACGCAATTTATTCGCGTGAGTCGGAAAAATCGCGGATAATCGATTGCGTTTGATATCTGAGAGCACTATCGCAGTAATTTGTAGAACACTTTTTCTCCACAAGACTAAGACATGTATAATGTAATAATTTAGCTCACATCTGGCGTCTTTATAAGAGCAAGTGATCGCTTGGAAAATGTTAATAAGTAGCGTCTGGCACCGGTCTGGTAACAAAGTCGTGTACGTCGATCGCACGCAGCATAATTAAAGGCTCAAAACAGAATATTAAAAGAACATTGTGCCTTTCGACTTTGTAAAATTATCTACCGGCTATAATTAAAGATCCCGACAAGCTCCGACAACGTTTATAACTAACACAAATATGGTTTACTGATTTTAAAACCAGTTGAATCTGATTTTATGTAGCAAACATTAAGTAAAGTAAGATTTAATCAAATATTTGAGCAAGATACTGTAGAAAAAAATATTTATTCAAATGAGAGTTAAATTTGTATTTATAATTTTTTACTATCATGTAAAAAGTCAATAAGTATCAAGAATCACTATACTATATATAATTCGCGTTTCATTTATTTTTCTGTCACAGGACATCTGTCCGAAATGTAATTTTGTTTTTAATCGTAATGACAGAAAGTGTCGATGAGGCGTTCTCTTTACGAAATGTCTCAATTCTCAACATTCATGGAAATGAAATTGAAGAGACACACCTGTCTGATAAAGAAGACATTGTGATATCAAAAGAAAAACAAATATATACTCTCGAGCGTAAAATCAAAACATTCTTTACATCTGCTCGACGCGTCAGATTTATTCGAGAAACATATCGAAACAAAAATTTATTGAATTAAAAAAGAATAAAAAAAAAAAACGATATTTGCCACAATATAAAATCAACAAAAATGTAATATTGTATTTTAGACGTCAAAACTTTACACAACGTTCGCAATTTCGGTTTCTTAGATACATTAATTACGCGTGGCTTAACGCACATCGTAATAATCGTTGTGATAATTACACGCCAGCAAGAGAAACATTATATAGTCATCTTTTCATGGCAGTAAGATATATACCGAGAAGAAAAACCGTTGATAATCGACGCGATCGTCAGCATAAATCGCCCGTGAATTCGCGCTGCGAGTGTACTTATATATATATATATATATTATCGCGCGCTTTACATTTACACGCGCTCGTTAAAATTCACGAGAAGTCGAGCCGCTCTGATATAACCGTCCGTTACTGCCCGCGGTTCATATAAACTGCGCGGCGAAGCAAGCCATGCGACAAATAAAGCCGAGGTCGCATTGCGTGCTCCAAAATGCAGATAGACGCGCGAAACACGTTAAGCCGGGAGTGCACGAAAAAATTCAAGCGGCACAAGACTTAAGCATTAAGTAAATCAAACACATGCCAACATTATCTACCGGCCAACATTCTCTCAAATGTAATCTACATTCAATACCGATCTGTAATTGGTTGATGCTCAAGTTCTTTTCTTGCGCGGCTCGTTAATCTCCTTAATATACAACTCGACAAGACCTTTTTATATCCGTCCCGTCTTCCTCTTTGCGCTGAATTTCGCGAAAACGTTGCGTGGTGTGTTGTTACATTTTAACAGCGCGCGACACGATGGTAATCGATCACGAAGTTTACACCGCGATAAACACGACAAATTGTTACCGCTGCATCTATTGCGATTTTCTCTCGGAATAATAATGAGAAAGTAAAAAATTAGGTATCAAATATAATTCTTTCAGTTAATGATTATTGAAGGAGCTGTAACATGAACACGATCGAATATTTTACGTAAGTTTATTAGAATGGCAGAGAAAGTACAAAAAGTGCGCCTGACTTTTCATTAAAATATTTACAAGTGAATATTCCGCGCGTGTATTGGTAAGAGAAATTAAATTTAAAAAAATAAAATTTAAACAAATCGCACTTGGCAAGTCGATTTCCGCGTCGTTGGAAAACAATCGGTGCGCGCGAAGTCGAAGAATATATACATACATACATATAAAGGGACCGGCTGCGCGGTTCAATTACTTTCATACGCGCGGCGCGGCGCGAAGCGAAGCGCGGAAAGATGCACGAGACGCGAGGATCATATAAAATCATCGCGACCAATCCCGTCCGGGCGTGGTGTAGTGGCGTTGCGCACGTCGATCGCGAACGGAGACTACCGAGGATCGCCGAGATGTACATAGAGGCTGGGGGGCAAAGCGATCTCGTGGGAAAAAGGAGCAGGTGTGACTCGACCGACTCCGACGTGGAGAACCTCGGAACCTTTGCACGCACACACGCACACGCTTGCGCGTGAACGCACGCACGCGTACGCGCGTGTGGAACACGTGGTCACGGCCGCGGTGGGCGTGCGTGAAAGAAGGTTCAGAGGGAACAGGAAGGAAAGACGATCGAGAGAGAAGAAAAAAGACGCATCTCCTCTGGAAAGACAAGAAGAGAATGAGAGAGAAGAGAAAGATACGAAGAAGAAACACGTTTTATTGAAAAGAGAAATACGGCGAGAGAGCGAAAAGAGGAGCGAAACTCTCATAGAGAGAGAGAAGACGAGACAAGAGGAGAGTAGATCGAGAGAAGGAGCGTATATGTTTTGTTTGAAAGAGAATGTATCTCTTATATAAGGCGCGAGGAAGAGAACCGAGAGAGAAAGAGGATGAGGACAGGGTTTTACTTAAGGAAAAGAGAGATTGAAAGGAAACGTGTGTTTCATTTCAAGAAGAACAAAAGAGAGTCCGTGCTTCTTATAAAGGATAAGTTCGAGAAAGGGCGATTTTGTTTAAAAGAGGCGGAGAGGATTTGACGTGAGGATCGCGTTTTCAAGAGAGGGATTCAAGTCTTCTTCTCGTGCATATACGGTAGAAAAGAATTGCGGAAGAAGAAAGCACGGGAAGTGCTGGTGGGCTTTTACCGTACTGGCAGATCGAGAGCGCAGACAAGCAGAATCCCGGTGCAAAAGGATAAGGAATAAGCGAAATTATTATCGGTCATTATAGATCGGGGTTCGATGGATCTCATTGAGAGCCGGTGCGATTTCACGCGGTTCCATAATTACCCCCTCGTTATAGATTAACCGTTGTATCGACTGTGTGTTAGCGCCGGAGTTGTAATTTCTCTCTCTCGAAATTATCCCCTCGGCAAAATTATCCCCCACACACTTGCTCCGAACCCTCGAAAGAGAAAGAGAGAAGCGGCTCGTTTTTACGACTGCCGGGAATTAATATCGGATCTAATTTCGCACCCTTCAATTAATTTCGAGCCTGAAGATCTCAGCTCGATTGCCGCGTCGATTGGCGGATATCGTTTGGCGCAACGATAAAATTTTATTTCCGAAATTTGGTGTAATCAAAATTACATTTAAAAAATATATTCGTAGAAGAGTGTTGTTGAGTGAGGTGTATAATCTTCTTGAAACAATAAATTTAAAATTTATAATTGCAACAAAAGGCGCGTATAATAATAATCCAGCATCTTCCTCGAATCATAAATTTCGCGCGCACACACACCTTGATTCGCAATATGATTAAACATGCCCTTGAGGCTCGGTCTTTTCAGGAGAATCGAGTAATGCTGTGTCGTATAAATCGAGATGCTCCAGGTAAGGGTTAAAATCTTATAAAGGTCCTTTAAATTGGACGATTCAGCGCGAGCCTGCTTCGAAAGCTCCCAAATCACACGAGAGAAGAATTAACCACGTTGCAGCGCAGCTGCAATTTGGTTTCCTTGAAACGCGCTTGATATATTTATTCGCGCGCGAACTTAAATAACTCTCTTAATAATATCGACGCAACCGTAATTGCACGGCATCGATTCCGTAACGGCACGCCGTCGGAATTTAATGAAAATTTATCGTTGTCTCTTCCGTTGTTGGTTCCATACATACGCGTTTCCTTTTACATCAGCCTTTTCAATGCTGCGCTCGCGGAAGCGCCGAGCATTAACCTGCATTCATAAATTTTGTTAATATTATAGCTTTAAAACCAACTCTCAAAATTCAACCCGTAAAAATAAAACGAAGTTTCATCGCAACTTTACACCTATGTTCGTAAAAGCTAATTGAGTTTTTTTTTTATCAGTATCACATCTCATATAAATATTAATTTTATATTTTTAAACAATATAAGAATGCGACTATAATTATTTATCATACAGTAGCAACCGTTAAGAGGAAACACGGTTCAGCGGACACAGCGTAAACATATTTATCTTCTCTTCCGCTCGAGACGTCTCACTCAAATCTTTATATTTCAATTTTATCTTTACACTTGCAAAAGAACTTGCATCATTAATGGCGATTCAGGACGAGACGGTTTATAGAACATAAGTGCGTTTACTAGTCAAGTGATGATATCCCGATGCAAATCTCAAGACTTAATCGCGCAGAATCGTTCGGCCGATTAAATTCACTTGTATATAGAGATATACACATACACGCGTGTGTACGCGTGCAAAACATTGCATATATCATATTTCATGACGTATATCCAAGCGCGTGCAGGCAGATATAAACAAAGTTATGTGTCTCGACGGGCGAGCCAGAATACAGACGCCAGCACGTATCCTTCTCGAAGCGTATCCGCGTAACGTGAAGTAATATGTAAAAAACATTAACGATTCTCAGCGTCAATGTATCTTGGCGTATTAATTATGTTCTCTCTTACTTAGATAATCTTTACGATTCCGTTACGCTATCAGCGGCGCGATCAGCTACCTCGTCAAGTGTTTTATCGCAAATTTGCAGTAGTTAGTCTCTCGAGAAGAAGATGAAGAGACAGAAGCGCGAGAAGAAGTGGAAGAGAGAAAGATACCGCGTTGGAACAGCTTAATAGCACGTTACGTGCTCTCGTGCTATTTATAGCGAAAGCAACAGGTTAGTGCGTATACGTTTGGCGAGCGAGAAAACTCGCGATCTGTCGCGAGAAGCACGTACGCGCGTAGCCGAAGGATTTTGCATGGCGACATACGGCGGCCTATTCGTGCTGCATCCCGTCTAGAAAAAAGCGAACGAGCGATTTAAAAGTCGTGTTTTGCGTGCGCTCGATCGCGCGTGCAGATACGCAGAATGCGCGCGAGCTTTTGCCTCGTACATGTAAATAGGACAGACCCTCGTACATGTAAATAGGATGCGTACACAACGTGGAAACGTTGTAAGAAAACATTGTTGGAAACGAGCAGATTTTAATGGGCTGTCACGGATAACCGAGATCGGAAAATAAGGCCACAGGTGTGTCTCGACGTTTTGTCCGACGACTCGTCCTCGTTTCGTCGTTCGGAGAGGTCGCCGTTTGAAATTACGGCGATTTGCCCGCTTAAAACTGAACAAAGAGAAGGAGAGCTTAAGCGGTGTGCCATTTTGCGCTGGAAATGAGAGTAGGCTGTAAATCGAACGGCAAGAACGTACATATCGGCGACAAAAATCGAGTCTTTATTATTAGTTTGTATATCAAAGAAATACGGCGGCGTGTAAGGCGTATTTTGAGTATACTTGCACATACTCAGAGTACACAAACTGTCAGTGCAATCTCTACGATCATCGGGGATGTTTTATCTTGAATCTTGAAACACGCGCGTGAAAGGTGCGGCTCTGGTAATATTATGTAAAAAAATCGAGAGTTTTGTAAAATTTCACGCAAATGTATGTACACTCTCGTTCATACATGTTCCTTAATACAACATCGACAATTTCCAAGCGGAAATATTCTTTATCTGTATATTCCGTGATACAACACACAGAATTGTGCATCGTCGCGTTGTGAATATAAGTTGCACACGTATATGCGTCGCCAAAATCGCAGGTGTCAACGTGTTTATACAAGCGAGACACGCTGAAACAGATGTTGGAGATCCACCGGTGTTACACGCCCGCCTTGGTCGACGCGATTTGCTTATCTGCACATAAAATGCATTGATTTTCTTTTCATCTTCCTTCGTAAGGAACTGACGCTGATTCTGCGCACCTGTAAATTCCGCCGCACTTATATTGGCGAAAGCGATTCGTCGAACGCAAATGACGAGCGACGAATACTTCGTGTTCTCCTCTCCGTCAATATCGCGAAACGCATTTTATCGGCTTTCCGTTTTGTCACTGATATTCGCGTCGCTTCGTCGTGCCAATAAAACCGACGTTTTATTGCGACACTCCGACGTTCGCGGACACTTTCGCATTTTTGTCAAGAGCCGCATTTTTTTTTTTTTTTGCATTATCGAATTACTGATGTACTTTAAATGTTTTTACACGAATAAAGAGAAATTATGAAATATATTTTAGTGTCCACAAATAAATGGAAAATTGTAATGAATTTTATATTGAATTTTATATTGTTATTGATGTAAATAAAGTTCCTTGAGAGAGAACATTTTGCTTCTTCGAGTACACCTTGAAGTTAGTTACAGGCGAGATGAAACAAGATAAATGAATAATTAATTTCTTAACGTATAATGAAGTTTGCTCCACAATGTGTCTTCAAAAGGGAGCAACATTTTAATACATATCTCAAACGTCAATCTATAAGAGTCCACTAAATAAAATCAATTATACGTTTTTAAACGATATAAAGAACTCGCTGTGCGACGACGTAAAAGCAGCATTACTCAGCGTACTTGTCGAAAGTTCATATTTTTAATTAATCTCTCATATTACCGTTCCGGTTCCTCTTCATTATGGAAATCGGCTCGGAAGTCGCGGCGAGAGAGTGCGTTTCTCATCAACGTTACGACCACGCGCAGGAACCTTGGTGATGTACGGCATCCTCTCTCGCGGATGTTCTTTTTTTGCCCCGAGAGAAATCTTTACCTTCTTTGCGACACACACAAGTTATATTTGCTCATTGGTTACACCTGATGACATGATGCATGTTTTCTGATCAAAAGTTTAATGAGCGACAGCAGCTTTTGCAGAATTTCAATCTCAAAGTTACAATTTTGTTTCACGCAAATATGTTAATGTGAAATATCATATGTAAATGTACATCACTGTACTATTAATCATTTTTTAAGTAAATATCGTCATTATAAAATGTATATATAACCATCGACTTCATTTCAACATTACCTGTGCTATATGTTTCCGTCTCGTACTCTTTCGAGAGAAGTCTTTGTTTTGATTGCAATCTCAGAGATCGGCGTATCATTTTGTGAAGTCAATGAAAGAAGCTCGTACCCGGCAATGAACTACGGTGGTCCAATTAGCTGACACACCGATCCGAGATCCCGCGTGCGAGAAGAACTTCATAACTTTGGACCCGCAATCGAGCGCGTTATGCCGATTTTATGCAAGATCGCGCGCAACGTTAAACGCGCCCGTTCGTTGTAGCGTAAATTTCGAAGAGAATCTCAATGGCGTGATCGAGCACGTTCCGCTTCTTGGTCCACGGATATATATATATTTTTTTTCTGTGTTGCCGCCAAGCTGCATCTCTCGCGAACACGACCGGATGAGGGCAGCGCGTTTTTCGGCGCGATACGCATCGCCGAACAACGGCGAGCAAGATCGCGCGGCTCGCTCCCGATCGTATCGGTTTTTTTTTTAACCGACAAGCTCGTTCGATCGTTCGACTGACATTTTCGAGGGAAATTGGCGAAGGTACGTAAAGTTCCAAACGGCTACCTATTTTGCCGGCTATTTTACGACGCGCGGAAATTTTCAGCATTTAAACTCCATACATTCGGATAAGATAAGCACACACATACATTAAAATTGAAATAGATATAAATTTAAATCACTTAATTTTGTTTAGAACATTTCTTTTAAACATATATTGAAGTTATATTCTTTTTTGTTCTATTTTTCAGACTTGATTTTTTATGCATCTTTAATTATGATCAAAGTTTTACAAACAAAATTATCAAGTTGTGTTATCGAATAATAAATCCTTGCATGCTCACTTGAACTCCGCATGCGCTTGGTGTTTTCTTTTTTCTTAATGAGATACGGGAACAGCAGTTGCGCGCAATGTGCGATCGTTACCGTCACGATACGAATCAGCGCGCGAAAACCACGTGGCTTCCTTGTTATATAAAAGTCAACGATAAACCAGTTATACCGCACCAGGCGCAGTCGACTAATTAATAAAAGCACAAGTCGCGACGTGTTTACTAGATTTTTTTTTTTTTTTTTTTATCAAAGCTCTTCGAAGCAAACGACAGTCGCAACGATTTGATCGTGATGTTATCGGGGACGTGTTGTCGCGGAAAATGCTGAGAACACATCGATGAACAGAAGGAGAAACCATTAGAAGAGACCTTTCGCAGACGCGATAAGCATCGGTCGGTGTCATTGGTAAACATTGAAACTCGTTACGATAAATATTTATTCGAAACTCGCATGATGGAGTGCATCCTGTTCGAGCGTGCGAACGCGCGGCGCTCTCTTTGTTTTTTTTTTTTTTGTGTGTTGTAACTCATACTCAACGAAAATATCGTTCGTTCGTAAAAAAATCCCGTCGTCGGCGATTGCACTTCAATTGCACGTTTGATTTTCACGTACGCGAAGCAACCGAGGATAAATCTGTCCGGCTGGTCGGCGTTAACCAAATTATCTCGCTAATTATTTAATTAACGCAATAACTTGTTCGGCTAAGCGAGAGTTGCGAAACGGCTGTTATTCCGTGTGAAGTTCTTGTACTTCTTTTCTCTCAAGGTGTGTAATAAATGCGATCGAGTGAAATCGCGGACTTTGGCGAAGTCCGAATCGCGTGCAGGCATCGGACATCCTGTTTAACCACGTGACGTGGCTCTTCAATCTGCCAGGAGCAATCTTCTTCGTGAAGTCGAAGGTCGTCCTTGATACGAAGCGTAGCAACAAAGAGAAGTTTAAATTACGACCTGCGAGCAACCCTTTACCGGTTTTTAGACTGCCTGTAAAGTCGACTGACAGCCACAATTTGTTTCCTTCAAGAGGACTGCAGAAATTTATGTACAAATGGTTTTATTCCCCAAAAGTAAAGAACTGCGGTTTCTCCCAAATCGTTCGAATAAGCTGCACAACGAAGGAATGACGGCGAGAGAAAAGACAGTTAAATCGGAATATTTTAACTCTACTCTTTTGTGTGTCTTCTGTATCTCTATTAAGCATAATGTTAATAAATTTCTGACATGTGTGTTGTTTTTTGGGAGGATTTTCTTTTTAAACATAAGACTTTTTACTTTTTTACTTTAACACATGTGATTCTTGACACACTACTTTACATAATATAGAAAAAAGAAATAATTTGATTATTTATTATATGAAGATTAGGTTTTAAAGACTTTAGAAGCGCCACTTCGCGCTCGTCTTCGATTTCGCTACCGAGCAAGCCACATGTTCACCGAGTAATCTGAATCACACAGACGACGGTCTTGACTTCACGAAGAAAGGATATTTTCCTTTGAAAGGAAGAAGGTTTCTTATGTGTCCAAACAGGATGTACTTCATTACGCGAGAATGACGTAGTATCGTTTAAATGTGTTCGGTATAGCGCGGTCTGTAGTTTTTTCAGTTTCTTCTCCTCTCCTCTCGTGCATAATTTCCATATTGCATAATAAATAACCTAATGAGACGTTTATCGCAACGCTACTTTATTCATTTTGCCACATTGTTCGTCTCGAAAAAAATAAAATGTAATATCTGTATCTTTGAAAAGAAATAAAAAAACATTTCAAAAGCAGTGTCTTCAGATTCGCACAATCTCCCAACATGAAAGCCGCATCGATGGATTATGCACGGAAAGAAACTCGGTGAGCCTTGAACGGTAATAAATCACCACAACGTAAGCAGCGAAAATGTTTTTGAAATAAAACAGTCCCGCCTTTTTGCTCGCGACATCCGTCGCTTTTTCCTTTGCGAAGTTAAAGATCCTTTCGAATGCGACATAAATCAGCCGATCTGCTTTATTCGTAGCGCGAAGTTGAAATTGACCTTCACGATCTTCGGTGAAGATTCACATATGCGCTTAGCCGACATCTCTTTGTATTTCTTTACGAGATCTGTTAATGATTTGTAATCTAGATTTTTATCTTTGCATTGAAAATACGGGAAAAATAAAACTTTCTAAATAAAACAGTGACACTAAAATAAACTTCTGAAGTAGTGTGTGCGCGTGTTACAGATCTTGAACGGTTTAATTTAATAATATACCGACTTCGTTACTAAATTAGACTGTATCAAACCATCTCAGTGCTTTATTTGCATTACCGTGACCGTTTGAAAAAGAGACACGAAAAGCGATCGCAACATAGATAGCGTCACTAAGCGCTTATCTGCGCGCTCGGCTCTCAAAATTTGCTTAATCCTCTCATGACCTAAATGACTCGCGAGCACGAACGAAGATTTATCGTCGCCAATTGCATTCGCGTGTCACCAAATTGCCCCATCCGCGAACAATTGCTGACTCTCGAAATTGCCCGAACATCCTCGGCGATTTCTTCTCTTTCTTGCTCTTTCTCTTTCTTTCTAGCACGTCTGATCGCGCAATTTGCGCCTCCCGACAGCTTCATTGCGGGTTTTGGATCGTTATTGTCCGTCACGACGCGCGTCCGTGTCGCGACGCGTCTGCAGGCCCCCGACCGTTACGAGGCCCAGTTTTCTTTCTGTAAGAAACTTTCTACGAAGAAAGGACCCCGTCGCGTCGCGTGAGGGCCCCTTTCGAAGTCTGAACGGGCCCAGGGCTGAGATCTCGCACACGACCAACACGCTCCGTGCACGCTTAGGGCGGTTAGCTTAGGATTGGACGAAGAGGAAGAGAAACACTGATATTCAGCAAAAGGATCGTCAAGAAAAAGCTGCCACGTTTACGACATTCTAATCGTTTCATCACGGAACATGACTTTGCTATTAAGAATTTTTACGCAGAAGAAATGATATAAACAACGTAATAATACGAATTAAAATATTCTAATTGCAGAGGAACGGAATTGCACACCGCGCATCGTTATTCTTAACAGCCTCTCAAGAGAGCATCGAGTGTCCGATTAAAATCAAAAAGCTTTTACACACCGAAAGAGATGGAGTGAAAGACATCGTGCATGTGTAATTGACGGATCTAGTCTCATTGGAGCGGATCATTTAAATATTTTAATCAAGCCCGAGGACCGGTTCTAATTTCTCCGTCCGTCCGTTCAAGGCGTCATTACGTCGCGAAGGGTTGCTCTGCGAGAGGGAGTAGCGCGCACGTCGCCGTACATACAGAGTGTTACGTGTAAGGAGGAGAAAAGAAGGAGAACGTGGGCTATATTGCGCGGGAGAGAAGTGGAAGAAAAAAAAAAGAGAACGAGAAAAGAGGGTTGGCGGTCGCCTCGAGAGAGCCGGCGCGCGAGGACAGGTGGCGACGAGAACCAGGGAACCTCGGAACCACCGAGTTCTCACGCGCGAAACCTCCAGCTGCCACTGGCCGAGGAGATATACATACACGTTGCTTCTGAGACTCCGGCACGATAGAGGAGGCAAGCGAACGAGAGCGGCCACAGGCGCACCCTCCGAAAAGCGCATCACTTCGCTCAAGGGAATGTCGGACACGACGAGGAACGACCGACAGATGCGTGTGGTTGGTCAGGAATCTAAATATTACGACCGCGTCGCGCCGAGGGGGCCGGTGTCGCGACAGTGGAGGGTATCCCTCGTCACCCCCTTGCTTACGCGTGAATAGGGTACACGCGGGTGGATACCGGCTGTTCTCTGTGCAAATGAAATCCACGATGTTCTGTCCTGTAAAGAAACGAGAGACATGTTGAATACCGAAGCGACAGAGACTGCAGGCGGCTCTTGAATATGTAATACAGTTGACAAATGGACTCGTCTTGCGTAAACATCAGTGTAAGATCTTGGAAATAGATATTATTTTAAAACGAGAATTCAAAATAAACTATAAAAACGTTAAAATCGCAGAAATATACTCATCATTTTTTATATTGCTATAAAAATATATTTATTTGCTATAAAAATTTATTTTAATTTAAGCGATAAAATGTCCAATGCGCTTTAGCTAAGAAAGCGGCTAAAATAACACACAAAATCGACGAGGCGTTAATGATCGATATGTGAGAAAAGGACGAACTAAACGCTGAGATTACGCGCGTATCGATCGATCTTATAATTTATACCGTCCGTCGCGGCACGATAATGACTACTACTTACTGGTCATAATACGAAGACCGATTTAGCAATGCCGTGAGGCGAAAACGATTAAGCATATTATTGGTGTTTTCTCACATGCCGAGCGGGCGGTCGCATAAAAAAAAAAAAAATGTACATTTACATACGTCGCGGGGAGAACAATATTTTATACAACAGTGATTATAACATGTTGCAGAACTTCAGAGCGTGCTCTATTTGATCTTATCCGTCCGACGAAATCAACACCGTGGAAATTGAATGCTGCCAATAAGCGAACGGCGCATCTGCCGATCGTTTCTTTTCGTTCTAAGACCTAAACTGCCCGTAATCTTGCGACGTCACGGCAAAAACCCAGAAAGGATCGCGGCGAAATAGCCGAAGCGACTTCGCGCTAATTGCAACGGCGGAACAGGACAGCCACCTGTTTCACGCATTCGTAGAGTACGCCGGAGCGCAGTACGACTTCCCGTGCAACAGGTTATACACCCTTCCAATCACCCCATCCCTCTGCGCTTCCCCTCGGGCCAATCGCCCTTCGTCAAATCGACGCGTCACCCATCCTCGACCGTCGCTTGACGTATCGACTCGGTCTTCCTAACAACCGTTCTTTCATCCTTGTCTGACCATCGACGCGCTTTATTCCCTCACGAGGCGAAACTTCGTTCTCTCTTTTCAAGCGCTCGCCTCCTCATTCTATCTCATTCTATCCCTCTCTTGCTCGCTTCTTTCCGATCTCGTGTCTCGTCCTTTCCTCCTCCAGCACGAACGTGCTGTTCTCGCGCTCACCTCTGTCGGGCATGCGTCCGCCAGCTACCGTGCGCAGCTCGTGCTGCGCGTGCGCTACGATTCCTCTAGTATCGTCCACGGATTTCCTGTCCTTCTTTCTCTCTCACATGGTGATTGGTGTCTCGCACATTCTCTCTCATTCTCCCTTCTCGTCACCCTCCTCACGCTCGTGGCGCACAGTCGCTGCCGTCTCTGTTGCGCGCTCTTCGATCTCTCGCTCGTAGAGCGCTCGTGCTGCGCGTGCGCCAAAGCGCACACGCACTCCCCTTCTTTCTTACACTGTTCGCTCTTTTCTCCATCTCGCTTGGCGCAACTGCCACCGCGACTTCTGTCGCGTTTTCCATCCTTGTTCTTTCGTGTCTTCTGATCACCTCAGCGTTCTCTTCGTGTCTTTTTCCAATGTATGTGTTGCTCTTCCTCAGAAATGCTTGCGCGTGCGCTAAAAGGGATTTACTGTTCTCGTCTGCTTTTCTCAAGCTTCCTTCTTCTTTTGTTCGTCTCACCCCACTCCATCCGTCAACCTTTGTAGCGTTCTTCGTCCAACCACGACCGGTGCCGATTCGAGATTATAGGCTGCTCTTTCTCAGAGCGCATCGCCGCGCAGCTCGTGCTGCGCGTGCGCGGCACAAACGATCTATTTCCTTCTCCCTTCTCGACTCCCTTGTACTGCAAACTGCGTCCTTCTTTCTCACCAAGTACCGTCGGTTTTCTCAGATGTAACTCTCTCTTTCTTCGCATCGCCCTAGTCCTTTTTTTATTCTCTCGGTTGCTTTCGTCCTTCTTCATGCCCTTCACCGATGCAGCGTGCGCAGCTCGTGCTGCACGTACATCGAGCACTTATTTTCTCTCCCTCCGCATTCATCCTGCTTCTCCCTTTTATATTTCCATTTCAGTTCTCGTATCCCTCGTCTCTTTTTAGCCACCAAACTTTTATCTTTGCACTGACTCCATTCTCTGTCATTCTATTCACTCTTACCAATTATCTGCTATCTACTTTATGTCTCTTTTTAATATACTACGCGCAATTCGCACCGCGCGAGGCCGAGTTTCCTTTCTTCTGTTTTACCTTGATATTTTCTTTTTCTTTTTTGACACGTTTCGTATACTTTATTCTCAATCACGCGATATGTATCAAATTGTTCAATCATATGTTTCTTTTCCTATCTACTCTTTTTTAAACATTTTCGTACATAAATGTCGCTACATTTCTTTGTTTCTTTCTTTAACGCACGTATTTTTTTAAATATTGTTGCACACATGAAAAAACAAACGTTCATGCATTCTTATCGCAATAATTTTATCCGCCAATGATCAGATCAAACAGAATCATCCATCTTTCTTGCCTAAGAATCAGGAGACTCTTCTTGCCCTTCGTCTTTCTACTTTCCCTAAGAAGTTATGGCGATCACAAAGTACCTGCAGCTACCCCTACCCTTCTGCATCGTCGATGCGCACACATATTTACGCAAGAAAAACTTGGCCTCTACCCTCCACCGCCTTGACGCCCGCATACATCGGGCGCATGCGCGGCCCTTCGGCTATATAAGCCGAGCTGCTCTCATCCCAGTTCACATTCAATCACACCCACTCGCGCGGTCTCGAAAGAAAAAGAAAAAAACGACGAAGGCACGAGGCTCAACCGGTCCCGCCATCCATCCTCGCGTCGTGCACGTGCATATTATTTCGTCTCTCTTTCCCCCCTCGTTTGCGGGAAGCACATCACCAAGTCCTCAAAGCGTTCGAGAAGACGCACTGGTCGCTGCCAGTACACCTCGGCATCCTCCAAGAGAATTGCGACCGGTTTTTCTTAGTCACTCACTCGCTCACGGCGCCAGCATGAAGATCACGTACGTCCCGATGCTCACCGGCAATCCAGTTCGATCGATTGACAGCCTGTCAGCGACTCGGCAAGCTGTCAAGACCACTCTAAAGAACTTGAAGAAGTGGTGCGCCTGGTTGCGGAGCTTCAAGGACAATCGGCAAAACCCGTCGTACGAAATCGAAGATTACGCCTGGACCGCGACGACAATGATCGTCGATCAGGAGGAGTCGCGAAATCGCGCTAACGAGAACCTCGAGAACGAGTTGAGAGAGAATCTGGCGAACAACAATCAGTCTGAGACGCAGCGTGTCTTCGACGGCAACAACGATCTTTGTGAATGTCAACCTGGTAATCAATGACTAAGCTGATAACGCGTCTGTCAAATCAACATCACGAATGGAGACAAGTTCTACAGGCGCAGGAGTTGTTCGAGACGTAACTTGAAGGTAGCTTTAATAGCTTTTTAAGATCGCGATTAGCCTCTAATTCACGTACTTTAAGTTCGACTTGCCAATTAACTCCTGGTTCGGAGCTTTAACTGCATTACTCGATTAAGAATCTGCGGTAGATTAGTTAGATCGATAAATAGCGTAAGTTCCAGTGCAATATGCAAGATCATAAAGTAAGATCGATATAGAGTAGCCTGTCGTTTGATCGATTGACTGTGGTAGTAGACTTAGAACATTCTATATATCAATGCGCACATTGATAACGTAAACAAGTATAGAGTTGTATAAAACTAGTGTGTATAGATTATATCGTAATAGAATACATATATCATAGTGTAGAAGATCGAACACTCTCGTTCGAGTTCATAGGCCGCCCAGTGCATATTTCATAACACGAATATATCTGTGATAATCGAGAAGATATCTTGATCATTAATTGGCGCGCAAGCGTGAAAATGTGATAATCTACCGCGGAAATGTAATAACAGTTCAAACTGTGATATTAGCAAAAAAACTTAAGGACGTTAATCGTAAGCGAATCAAACGTGGTCGAAAAAAAAAAAAGCAAACTGCTTGCTGTAAAAATTATTGCGATAAAGATCTCACTAATGTCTTCCAATATTAGTTTTTATACTCGTCGATAGACGATAACGATGCGAAAACTGTGATAAATTATTCTTAATTGTAGATCACGCGCGTGTAAGAATAGACTTAAACGAATCACAGCTCTAGCGATACTTTGTGATACGTAGGTAGTGGAAAATCGCAGTGGAAAATCGATCTGCGATTATGCTGAATGATTTTGAAATTTAATTCTTCGTGTGTCACAATTTTCGTTTTATATTCATTTGTCTTACGGATTTCGTGTCTAACGATTTAATATTTTATCGTGTTTTACTTTTCTTGCACCTTTTATTATTCTTTTTTTGTATCTTTAGAATATATATGCCGCACTTGTATTTAACCGCACTTATATCTACGTTTTGTATTGTATTCTTTGTTTGCCTTTCGTTTGAATTGTGCAGTTGGACCGCATGATCCGACATCTTAGCATCGCATTTAAGTTACTATTGTAATCGCATTTACATGTTGAATAAATTGTGTGACAATGAAAAAATACATATGCAATATTATTAATTACCTGCCTTACATCCCGATCTTTTTTTAATTGTAAAATAAGTAACTCACATAAATCTAAGTAAAATTGTCGCAAATATAATTTTAAAAAAAATCTAGAAAATATAGTGTTCTAAAAGATTTTCATTGAAATAATTACACAACAACAGTAAAATCTCAACACACATTGTCTTTCGTATGATGTACAAATTGTAATCTTCATCAAAATACGAAATAATTTTAAATATTTATTAATGTTTACGTAATGAGCAAGTTTTATGTGAAATTTAATAAAGATTTTAAAACTAAAAGTTTCGATAAAATAATTTTCTGATAATTAAAACTAATTTTTAAATTTATGGCAGACCTTCTTCGTTTATCTCCAGATACATATTTTTCCTACACGTGTTTCTGTATATTTCTTTTTACAAAGTTTGTCGCCCCATCTGTTATAGAGCCCTTCAATTACCCTAAACCATACGGTTTTACCCTTAAACGATAGATGGCACTCATTGAGGCCCTTAAAAGAACTTCAAAATTATTTTTGAATAAAACAATTAAACTACAAGTTTTTTGATATTTGTTGTTTTTAACAATTTGTCGTTAAAAGATTTCCAGAAGCTTTGATGGATTCTATTCTGCTCTTCTGAGGAAAAAGAGTATAGTGCTAATGAAAAAATAAAGAGCAAGTTGAAAAGCGTGAAAGGACTCTAACGCTCGAAAATAATTAAGACGACGATCTTAAAATAAGTAAAAAAATCTCTTCGGAAAAATATTATATTTTGTCTAAATAAAATCAGAAAATCAGAATCGCGAAAATCTTAATTTTGCAACGTACCATTCACTTTCGATATTTACTGTTCAGTCTTACTGTACAGTCACACACGGACGTAATCGCGAAAATACGTTCCTCAATCAATCGTTGCGAAAGCTCGGGCACTGTGATTACGCGACTTCCTGCACCTGCACGGTAATCGTCCGAAAGTACCTTTCGGTACCGAGTTTGTAACATGTAGATGCTTGGTGCCGAAGTTAGCTGCAGACAATTGTCGCCGGATGACAGTATTACACGTGGCGTGGCGTGGAATAATAAAAAAAAAAAAAAAAGAAAAAAATCTTCAGTGGTTCGATCCAAAGGATCGAGAAAAATGCTAGATGCTGCGGATCAGATTACCGATATTAACCATCATTATACGGGTAACCAACTACCTGAATGTTCGCATTATGCCCGATACGATTCAATACAATTTTCCATTTAGATTATCGGCCTGATCTTTGCGATCCGATCCCGAGAAAGGTGGTGCGCGGGATGACGCCTGCGAGGGAACGCAACATGATACCACCGTGTATGGGTAGACAACCATATAGAAAGACGTCTTAAACTCCAAGATTTTACGCCATATAAAAGAATTTCACTATTCTTATACACTGGGTTCTCCTAATCTCGTTCAAAAGTGTGGCAGAATATTGGGTTACGTTTTCGAAACTCTCTTGAAAATGTTGTCAAATATTTGATGCTGCCCAGAAAACGCTTTTCACAGCGCCCGTCAATAGTGTCTAGCTATGTTTGGCATTCTTCTCAATAATCAAATCATGAAATCTTCTACAAAACGAATCCAATAAAGGTTTGATTTAAATAATATTTTAACACGGTAGCGCAGAGATATAGACAATAACACGTTTCACATTAAAAATAAATAAAATTATTTATAGCGTTATAATTGTTTTTTATATATAAACATTTCTTATATCTATTATACATATACATGAAACACTTGTTCTATATCCACACGTCAGTTTTGCCGTGTCAAAATGAATATATTTACCTCCTTTTAGACAGTCAGGACGTGTCGGAGTTTTTAAAAGATCCGTCCATTGTGAGACAACCTGGCATTATGGAGTGATTTTCGAGTTATTCCGACTTATTCTCCACAAAAGCCAAGCTGGTCGACTGATCTCTATTGTATCAGTTTCTAGACAGTGGCGTAAACACAACAGACAAACAATTTGCGTTTTTGTGAAGTAAAGTCCAGATTACAAATCTTGTTTTATAGTTATTTTCAAAAACAATATATATATATAATAAAATAACAAAGTATTTTGTGTAATAGAAATAATGTTATAATTAACATATTTCCTTTCTTTACTCTCTTTATATTAATACGTATTTATAATATAAATATATTGTCAATATTTTTCTTTTTTAGAAAAAAGTACCTCAATATTTTTATATATAAATATTTTTCAAAAATAGTAGATAAAGATATTTAAAACACAATTGCTACGCCACTGAATAACATCGAATCAGAAGGCAAGGCAAACTGACGGAGGATTCAGCGAGATATCCCCGAGTACAATATTAGAGGGAGACAAATTTCTTAAAAATGTACCTTTTCGACTCTTAAAGGGACAATTATTGTATTATTTGACGCCGTTTAAACCGGGAAAACCGAATTTAAAGACTTTTCCACGGATCACATCACACATTGAAAGGATCACGCGAGAAGAGTGCGAGAAAAAATATTCTCGAGCGTGGCAGAATTTGACGAAATGTTATTCTTGCTCGAGACTACGGAAATATTTTCGAAATAAAAGATCGGCGGAATAGCTGCGCGTCCAGGTGCTTCTCTGGCTTATTGGCTCTGATAATAGACACATTAAGTCACACTCAACGTCAAATTTCGGCCTTTCAAGGTAGCAACCAGCTGTGAATACGCAGGAATCAAAATTTTATAAATCCCACTTCGAAAAGTTCTTTCTTGCTTTCACAAAGTTTTTCCGGTGAGTGAATCGCAAACGTAGATATATACGTTTATAAGAAAAACTCTAAAAAATAACTTGATAACTAACAGCATAGGACGAGCCTTAGTTTGAATAATAAATATTCAAGCAGTATAAACAAGAAAAGTCTTTTTAAAAGTCATACTTTTATATTTAGAATTAAAAGATTTAGCAGAGATTACGTACATGAATTCACTTTAGTTTTTATTTTCAAGCACATTTATAACAATAAGAAATGTACTACATGGCTTTCGTGAAATGAATTTACGCCTCATGTGTGTAAGCTCTACAAAAGATCATAACGATTCTGGGCAAGCGTCTCAAAAGGGACACAATTCCGAAGAACCTTTCAAAATACACGATAAAGCATACGTGTGTAGTTAATGCATCACCAAAAGAAAGTTACGTGGCAGAAAAAAGATCCCTCGCCACTTAGGCATCGATTTTCCTTACATTTCCTCGTCGATCTCGTAGTCGATCACGGTCGTTTGCTTACAACCATCCTCCCACGTCCCGACCAATTCGTTCGACGAAAGTAGAAAACGCGAAGACGAAACGAAGACAGAGAGAAAGAAGGAAAAGGGGGAGAAAAGAAATGATCCCCGTCCCCTCACACTCGGATACACATCGCGCTCGAATGGAGATCCCTCTTCTTGGAGATCTCCCGGTTTTTGAAGCGAGATAGATTCTGATTCTTTTGTGGAACACGTGCACGAGAAATCGTAAATCTAACGAAAGAAACTTCCACAGAAAATGAGAAAGGAGAAGAACGAAAAAGAGAGAGGGAGCGATTTGTCGGGATGCTCGTGGCATCATCCATATATATGGAAGGCACGAAGAAACGTATACTAAGTAGATAATGGACCAATGGCGCGGGTGGCGTCGTCGATTTACACGTTCGGGTTGCGGTTCTTGATCTCGCGGGGATATTTTGAGAGAATCTACGACTGTGAGCGAGAGTGATCGAGAGAGACGAACGGCCGCGGCTGCAAGAGCCCATTGTCGGCTCCGTTGTCCATTATACGAAGCGGCTGAATGATAGAAATATTTGTATCTTCGCGCGCAACGGCTCTGGAGAGGCTCTCCGGAGAGCACTTTGGAGACCGAACGTGTCTCAAGTAGAGAAGACGCTTATCTGTGTTCGGCCCGAGCGGCAACTTGAGCGTCTCTCTTCAACTTCTCCCGGCGGCGTGAGATTCTAGATTTGACTATCTCGAGAGAGAAAGAGCAAAAGTACACGACACGATACGCCATTCGGCAGCTTCAAGCGTCTGCGTTTTGTCGCGCGATTAAAGTAACTGGAGACTTGCTCTAAGAGATTGTAAACGTGCGAAAAAAAATTAAAAAGAAATCTACATTTTGTTTCTATATTTTTTACACTAATACGCAGAATTTAGTTTTATTTCGTTAATTGTTGAAGTTTTCATAAGTAACATTTTTACGATTGTAAATTAGACATGTGTGAAGTGTTATAAATTAAAAAACAATCTGTCAAACACAACAAACTATTTATCTCCTCACGGTTCTGAAAAAAATTAAGAAAACGCTCACTCGTCATTAATTATGTTTTTTTTTTTTCTGTCAGTTTTCCTCGCGCTACCTTCCACATCAGACTTCGAATTCGCCCTAGAATTCTAACATAAGCACGATGAGCGAACTTACAAGGGAACATCAGACACCAGACAGGGACACGACCTTTGGCCGGGACGACCTGTCGCCCAAATGTTTTTCAACGACCGTTTCTAAATACATTTACGAAAAACGGATCTGCTTGTCCCGACAACTTGGAAAAAGTTTTTCCTCAGTCGGCGCGGTGCACGAGTGCGCGACGGCCGATAGTATATTTGTCAAGGGCGAAAGGGAAGGAAAGGAGAAGTCGTTTCGACTTTCAGCCACGTGTGTCTCGCATTACGGACGTGAAGTTTTTTTTGTCGACGGGGGGTGTGGAGGAACCAAATTTCGCGCACATGCCTGAACATTCCTATATCGGCTCTCGACGGTGGTCGCACCAACGCCGCAGTCAATTATTATCGGTTTCGAGTGACCACTTCCGCTCTTACATGATCGGGTGACGCTCGATCGAAACGTGATATGCATTCGTACGTTTCATATCACCTGGTTTCCGTATGCGCAGATTTATTTAACGTCAAAAAAAATAGAGACATATAATTTCTCTGTCAGAAGATCCAAAAAAAAAACGCAGTACATAATTGGTTTTGCTAAGGATACATTTTACAATTGCGGATACGAAGGAAACCTTCTTGTTTTGCATCGCACGTAGAGACTGAACGATAAGTACGTAATATTGGCCTTAACATTAGCTTCTATAGATTCCGATGCGGGATCACAAGTCGGGATCCTCAATATAAAAAAAAATAAAAAAAAAGTACGGTACATAAAACGAAAGCGCGGAGCACGCTCACGTCTATTAATAGATAATCTCTTCCAGCCACGCTCTCACAGAAAAAACGTTCTTGGGAGAAACCTTACGTATGAAAAAAAAGTCACTGACCACATGCAGTCGCACACGTGATGTCATGGGAAAGATTTGGTGTACTAGAAAAAAAGTTAAAGAAATCCAAGCCTCACGATGCTTGCCGCCGCCGTAATATCACGACCGAGATTAAATCGTATCGTTCCCAATTTTTTTTGACGGCACGACTTTTCACAGGTACTGCGATGTCTAAAAGGTATCTAACTGCAGGTGCATTTTAATAATACGTGAAGCAGGTTTGAAACAAAACCAATTTTTTGCAACCTCTAACATTTTGCTTTATCTAACAAGAACAAAAATTCATTTAAAATAAATATAAATTTTTACCGTTAGAAAAACACAATTTAAATTACTCTCGTAAATTACTTCAAAAATAAAATGCTAAATAATTTAAAGTATCAAATAACAAAGAATAAATTTAAGCAAAATATGGTCTCCTGTTTTCAAGACGATCTCTCTTGCAAGAGAACAGAGACGGGACTACGAAATATTTGTATCGCGTAGCAACGCGTGTCCCGCGCGACGTATCGAAACGACGAAATATCACTTTCCTGCGGTACATGCGATGCTGATTGCGTTACGCTGTGCAGCGCGCGTTGCGGCGCGCGGTGAAATGCAGCCGCGGGGATTCACCGCAATAAATCGCGAGTTGAATTTCAACGGAGTTACAACGTGAGGTTTCGTCTGATTAATAACCCGACAGGGGGTGGAGGAAGGCGGGGGAAAGGCCGAAACATGATCTTTACCTGCCTATCGCAATTTGAGAACGGAAAGGTTTCTCCCAATTTAAGTTTTTAACGATGAAACTGGATATTCTAGATGAATTTACGGGCGGGCTGATTGCGTTCAAGTTTCAACCTGCGGTGGACGCGATTTAAATAAGAAACCCGCGTACGCGCGCGACGTCTCTCGCGATGATATATTTCACACGACAGTGCATAGTTTTACCCTGCCTATCAGAAATCGAACGTGTCACGTACACGTTGTTTCTTCTCATCGATATACACGATACTTCCGAGATTACTTTCGCTTTGTTTCTTTATCCGATAATAAGAGCGTGTTCCGCGCTTTAATCCGAGCGAACCGCCCCATGCGAGAAATTGCCTAACGAGCTTTTTCCCCTGTAACTTCTTCTTCCGAACGCCGCTAAAAAGTGCCGTGATGGCTCTCAACTCCGCGTGCGACACGAAGCGTATCTGTAATCAAAAGTCACTCGGCGTCACGCGACGAGTCTCGCATCACGCGAAACGCCCGATACTTTCCGAGAAACCGTCTCGGAATTGACGGTCCACCTGTTGGGCCTACTTCTAACCTGTCCCCCCCTCTTCTAATCCACCACCAAGAGAGCCCCGTCGATTCACGCATTAGCCGGTACTCTGCTACCACCGTTACGCCCGTATCGGAGATTTTTAGGCACCTCGTAACACTAGACAGCCGCACACCTGCCTTCTCTTTCACAGTGGAGATCGCGATCGCGCCGCTCCGTCCGGATCTTCCCGTAAACCTCGAATTACTATAAATTTTTTTCGGTAATCCGTCCCGTCCTTACTGTCCGAGTTTTTTGCGCGGGTCACTTTGGTACTGGACAGGAAACGCTTACAATACTTTCTTTCTTTCTCTCTCCTTCTCTCTCTCTCTCTTTCTCTTCTCTCCCGCCGGAAGAATATCTCGTAAAATTTCGTAAATCCTAGCATCCGGTTTCACGTTTCTATCACACACGACGCGATGCTCGATTTCAGGATGAGGATCCCGTAAGCTTTTTGACAAATGACTCGCGATGACCCCCGGAACTATTGTCGCGACAATACCCGGGGAACAAGAGGCCATCTGGAAATCGCCGCTGACAGGAAGAGCCGTTAAATCATCCGATCACCCTCGATTTTCGAACGACGGAAAACATTTACATTTACATTTACATTTACATTTTCTTAAAATAAAATTATCTTTCTCAAACTCGTGAAAAAAAAACATATGACTAAATTTAACAATATTTTTATCTCGAGTATTTTACACGAATATAATAGTGTATTTAACCCTCAAATCTCTCTCGAGTTACGTCACAGCGCGGCGCGTAATTCGCACATCTATACTTTATTCAACAGCGGATCCTTAAACGGATCCTCGGCTTTACACATGTTCGCGACTGAAATAGTTGTCAGTATCCCCTATAAGTGGGCACAATGGATGACTCTGCTCTCAGAGAGCTACGAGAACGAAAGAAGACGCCTTTATGCTACCGAAGGCGAAAGAAACGGAGATGCCTTCGTGTTTGCTTGTGTTTGCGCGGTCCTGCGGAAAATCCATTGAGCCGATGGTCCAACAGTGCAGCGTGCTTCCTATTGTGGCAGCCCACGGTGGTTGTTACGGTTACCCGTAGAATCGAGGCCCGTTCTTGTCTCGTGTTTGGGGTGCGGCGGGGGCGCAAACGGGGCACAGTCAAATCCAACGACCATTGACGTTTCTTTGTCGTCGTTAGGAATTTATTTCAGTAGCTCGACGGGGATCTCAAATACAATGCCGAACTGTTAATTCGCGAACACTTAAAGAAAAATAGACTTTTTGCCGTAAAAACAAACAACGCGTAATCCTTTAAACAATGAATTATTCTTTAGATAGAAATTAAATCTCTTTCTTTCTGTTTTTCTCTCTTTAATTAAAATTGTAATAAAAAAACAACACATAAGAATGTACTTGCTCGAAAAAATGTTCGATCTTTCTCTTTTTCTCGAACGTAAGAATTTTCGAGAGTTCCTCGTTAAAAATCTCGTCAACTCGTAAAAAACCGAAAGACAATCTCGATATGCCATCGAGCTATAAAAGTTGCCTTTCATGCAAGTAGTAACTGGCTTAAAATTCGAAATACACGCCGTAATCACGAAAGAACCGTCGTCTATTCTCTGATGCTGTCACGTGCAATACCAATAATACCCAGTTCTTTATTGTACACGATGAGAAAAGAGTTGTCATCGCAGGGAAAAGCCCGCGCGATAATTTTGGACGTTTTACGAGACACTGCGGACAGTGACGATGTAACAAAAAAAATATATATACAATATCGATGCTGATCAAATATAACCGCATGCGACTAATTGGACCCGAATAAAGATCGTGTCCGGAACGGGATCCGGCGCGATCGAGAAACGTCGTAAAAGTTCGAGTGCGCTCTTCAAACTTTATGCCTGACACGTAAATACGCGAATGTAACGCGTTTAACACCAGAAGTCTCGCACCAGTGCGCGCCACTTAAAAGTCGCTAACCTCGAAATGCGTTTTCTTTCCCCAAGACAACTTATAAATAAGATGTGAAATAATAGAATGTACGGTTTCGTTGAGATACAATTTACAAGATATTTGTTATACATTTTTTCTTTCAAAAGAAAAATATGTATAACACAACGTCTTTTTCGCAGGAACTGGCTACTAAAAAGTAATAAAATTTTTCCTTCAACAGACTATAAAATTGTACACATCAAATATAGCACAAGTATCTTTTCTCACTTGAGAATTTATTCCGAAAGAGTTTTAAAGCAAATATGTGCTCTCCACTCCCGCGACGTTACAAACTGAGCGACACACCTCAGCGTGGGTGCGATCGAGGGCGATCGGTGCACAATGAGATCGACACCGTCATGAAAACGAAAAAAAGAGCTTTCGCGCGGAAATAGAATTGCATAGATTGGTCACTTTTCATCCACACAGAGATGAATGGTTCAGTGCGCATATACGAGATATATCCAGCTCGCTTGCTTTCTTCGGACCCACCTGGTGGGACACCGTGATGGCCAGCCTCACAAAGATGTACGCGTTAACGAAAATATTTAACAACAATCGGCATTGTCCCGATGGGAGCGTCGTTACCCTCGTAGATTGCAATATTGTTAAACGTGAGATATCCAGCAGCGACACCCTGCAAGATTTCAGTAGCAACACGCTGTTACTGTCGACCAAAGTTTACCCACTGCGCGCTTTTCACAAGTGTTCCGATACAGAGAGTCACGCCGTTGTCGTGCATTATTTAAATTGTGTCCGGCTCAGCTTGATACCTACTGCCAATCCGATGAGAAGCAGTGTCGCCCGCGAAGAACAGATGCTATGAGAAATTATGTTTGCACGTAAACACGTTTACTCGATTTTCGACACAATTAATAAATATATTAAAAAGCAAGAACTTTGAAAATTTGTGCTTGCAAAAGAAACAGTTCAATAATTATTAATAATTAAAATTCATTTCTTGCTAAAAAAATTGACTGCAAATTTGTCACAGAATTAAAAGAATAACAACTTGTAATCCTGCATATTCACACGTACGTAAATATAATGATTATTTCCATCTCGATGAGTTGATCGATGATATCCGATATCGAGAATGCGAAAGCTGCCGATCCTTCTCGATCGCGTGATTAAACACCGAAATCGGAATTTCTGATATGCAATTTAAAACAAGCAGGCTTCGCGTCCGCCCAAGAGAAAGACGCCCGCGAGGCTCTTTTCACGCTCCCTCGCCCGCAATATGCGCGCGTAACGTACAATAACTCACCATATACAAATATAATCGGGGTTACGTGGAACAAACGGCGCGGGAGAATCCGCTTTCACTGTCTCCGTTCAGGCGCGAGAACGCTCTCCCTGACACCCCAACGCAACGCGATCCTTGGCCTCTTTATACAATCTCCACCACACAAGGACTTTTTTTCACAAGCCGAGCCCCACTTTTATTATTAACGCCCCTGGGTCTCTTCGTGGGCAGATCGAGGTGAAGGCGCGAACGGGGCGGCCTGTTTTCGTCTCTCAGAAAGGGTCCCAGACGCCTCCTCGCTCGCGAGGCACTCACGCGTCAATGAGGATGATCAGGTCCGAGGGCGTCGAAAGTGACACCGCAGGGCCTCGCTAACTACATCGCGGCTGTCACAAGCGCCGCAGGATTACAGGGCGGAAGAAACACGGGATTAGAGATTCTATTCCGACGCGGCGACATAGACGTTGTTATTTCTCCTCAAATTGCGTCTCGAACTCGCGATCTGACGCCTCTACGACGCGTAACGTCGCCACAAAACACGAGACATCGATTGCGTTCGTTAATGTGAGATGATGATAAAAAGAGTGTCGAAAAAGTGCCGGACATTAAAAATATCAAAAGAGTATGCAAGTACGACATAATCAAATTTTGTAGAAATAAAACATTCTAATTTTTTAATCGTATAATTAGATATTAATTAATTTCAAATTTAATATTTGGAAAAAAGCGATTGATTTCACCAATTTAAGTGAGTCTCTCATAAAATACACGGAAATCGTAAAAATAACCGAAAGAAAATATTATTACCGATTGGGTGCGCGTGTACTTCAGCGGCAAAAACAAAATTTACGAGACAAACTTTACGACAAACAGACTTTATGAAATAAAATCACATTTTATGTGTTCTCTTCTTGGAATTTACTGAAGATTTTATGTAAATCATGCCTCATTAGACGCACGCAGCATAAAGAAAATTTACGGTCATTTCTCACGAATCGTCACATAATTACATGTTAAGCGCAAGATTAATTTAATTAGTTTTCAACTTAATTTTTTTTCGTCGTCTCTCTTCTAATCGTAAAATTATCGCGCTGCTCTCTTTGCTCGCGGGTTCCGACAAACAAACGTCACGGTCTCTCTAAACATCTCGCGTTTAATTGTTCGACGATTAAATGTCGCTGTGAGATATTCTCAAGAAAGCTCCAGCCCTTCCGAAATGAAAACAGGCCGCCCTTCACCGTCCCAAGGTGATCTCGGTCATAAAAGAGTCTACGGGCGTTAAAAACCTCCTCTTTGCCAAGAAGAATCTCAGCCGTGCCACTCAGACACAGATAGTGAAAGCAGACTCTGCACCGCTTCTCCTCAAAGCCCTTATTTGGATAAGCGAGTGCTCGAGACGAGCGTGAAAAGGGCACGCAACGAGTCCTTACTGACCTGCGAACACTCGCAGTGAGAGATAAAGTCCATTAAATATAATAAAATTGAAGAGCGTAGAGAAATTGCTTCCTCTATGCAACCAACTTGTTGACATATCTGTGAGATTTTACGTAATCTTACGATCTTACATAAAATCAAAATTATATGCGGAGTTTCTCTCTCTACCGTTACGTCGCCGTATGACGGAAAAAGTTGTGCTATTCACTGGAAAATAGTTGACGCGTAATTCTCGCGATAATCAAAATTCCGTGAGCGTCAAACACAGACGCTGAATCACAAGATCAATCAGAGTCATAATATTTTATGGTGATACGACAGAATTTCAAATAAGGGTTGCCTGGCAAACGGCCGACCGGATCGGTCGGACACCCACTTGGTGGTTAAATTAGAAACTCATAAAAATCAAGCGAAGTCACGTCATTTAACGGTACAGGATCGCTAATTGGCGGCAACCTGCTCCTCGCAGTCGGTGATCCCTCAAAGGGGAACCCTACTTCCGGCGATGGATTCGCTCCGCTACGAGTCAAATTAGTTTAAAACGGTATCCCGAGTCCTTTCCGCGTTGCGGAAGAAAGAGAAACTGGGACGAAGTTCGAGAGAGAAGGAAAGAAGAGGGCGGGGGAGCGAGCCTGTAAATTGGGACCGCTGCCGCAATTTCTATGGGAGCCTCGCAGGCTTGTGGGCGGGGATGTGCCCCTGGCAGACCGTAGAAAAGATCCCGGTATACCCAATGCGGGCTAACTAAGCTCTCGACGAGAGGGTGCAGGTGTTCGAGTTTTCCAAAGGACCTTCGTTGTATACGTCGATATTACGTTCCCGACCCGTAAATCAACGAGAAGGCTCGTTTAGAAATTACTATTACAGGGAAGCGCGCCAAAGCACTTTGATTTAGTTCCTGCAAGGTGCGAGACAAAGCCGGACAAGTTCAGAATCTAAATTTCTCTAAATGTGTATTACACGCATCGATTTTAATGTTATTTGCAATATATGAAATTTAGAAATATTATATCTTTTTCGCAAATTTAAAACTACAAAAGAATCCGTTTGCTCTGATCTTTTGATAATAATGCAATTTCGTAATTTTTCACATTGCCGGTCTTTTCCGCTCGTTTAAATTACACAACTGTGTAACCAGCCACACACGTCGTGAATCTGCCTGCACAATTCTGCCTGTATTCACCGTGCAAATTCCATGAGATTGTAAGATCAGGACATAAAGGTTGTAAACTTGTAAACGGAGTCCTGTGTCCTCGTCACTTCTAATCTTCCGCTTTTGCACGTTTCGCAGCAAGACGAGAGAAGAGAGGAGAATCGTCCATGCGTAACAGGCTCGCTCGATCCGAACGCATTCTATCGCAGCTTTAGCCCCCAGATTGGGCCCGATTACGTCGCACTTTGATCCGTAAGCGGGGTCTTACGCGAAGACCGTATGATAGAATACCGTATTTGGAAAACACGCGAGTCCCATCCCGGCCATCTTTACGCGCCACTGGAGAAATTTAACGATACGAGCTCTTGTAAAAAGGGCTACTAGGCTTACACGCATGATCAAGCCGGTGACGCGATCATAGCGAGAGCGAGAAAAAAAAGCAACATCGACATGTATTCGTGTAGTGTCGAAAAGACGATGCCTCTGATTTCAATCGTCGCCATACAGTTCTGTCTTATTTTGCAGCTGCGTTTTCTGTAAACATCTCGATTCTCTCTTTATATTGTATCTCGATAAGATACGATAAAATCAAGCATAGAACAATAAATTGAAAGATTTTTAAAAGGTAATTTTTTGTTCGCAAAGTTTAAATGTTTTAAATTTCCGGCAATCAACCACGTTATATTTGATACCGAAAATATGTCGTATGATATGTCGAAAATATGTCGTTTATCTGACGCGAAGAATAAAACTGTTCTCGACAATTGTACGAGCATTATGAGAATTCCTTGCTCACCCTCACTAAATTCGTACACGTAACCAATTTGAAGGGATCTTTAAATTGGATGCGATCAATGAAATTGACTCGGCAGTAGTGCGGCATCCCATACCTACTTGACAAACAGAATCCGTGACGATACGCACTCCACCGTTCGTCCCGAAACAAGCATGAAGTGGATCTCGAATAAGAAAATTACTCGGCGCGTCCGTTCTAGATCGAAATAATTTTCCACGCGAGGTCGATACGCCGCAGAATTTTCGCGCCACTTTTCCGCGGTGTGTAACGCGCGCGCTATCGTCGGCATTGTGTGCGCCTCGATTTTCATGGTGGCTGACGGTCTTTATGACAGATTTACCACCCTTAACCGTTGTACAGATTCAAGGTGTTCGGCGGATGAATAAAATCGACGGGACCGCGGAAAAAAAAATCTGCGATCACCGAGAGGTCGAGAAAGCAACCGCGTCACGCCGATTAACGCGTCGCCCGGTAGAAAGATCGGGGCAAAAGAGCGCTCAAAGGAAGATAAAGAGCAGCGGTGACGGCCCGAAATGCACGAATGGGGACCACCCGTTCCGCCGCGTTAGCCGAGGTCTGCCGATTCTCGTTTCTCGCCTTTGAAAACGGCCGATACGCCGATTTCGGGACTCTCCGCCGACGACTTTTCTTCTTTCTTTACTCGCGGACGAGCCACTTTTGTCGCAGCCACCCCTCTTCTACGGGATTCCTAATATTCCGTGACGGCAGATCACTCCCGCTTCTCTACGCGACTACTTATACGCTACACCCCCTCCGCGCTTCTGGTTAAACGTTATTTACAAGACCCGCGCTTTGCCATCGTGAAAGAGACGAACGCCAGCTGTCGAATTATCCGCGCTGATTGTTCGGCTAAAGATGACGCAGGAATTGCATCATTTTCAGCCGAAGAATCATAACGAATTCTTTGTGCAAACTTTATTCCGAGCAATTCGATCTTTCCTTTATATTTGTTTTAAATTAATCGATCTCTATAATTACAATATACCCTTATAAAACGTTTGGTTTTTTTTTGTAATTTATTTTTTTCACACTTTTATGAAGTTTTGTAAAGCAAGTAGAAAATACTTAAAAATTTATCTCATATTAATTGTGCAATGATGGTGGTGACGAGTTGGGCAGAATAATTTTTACGTCGAGAGAGAGGGGACCAACCAGTTACGGTGATCGTTCGAGAGACGAGACGACCGTGTATGGAGAAGTAATTGCTCGGATTCGTTCTTGTTGTCAGCTGACGAGAGAGTTGGACACCTCGTTCGTTATCCGGAATCGCGTCACAAAAAAAGGTGCGAGACTGTAATTAAATCCTTTAGGAGTGATTTAATAACACGATTTCGGGGCGATAATGTTGCGTCACGCGTCGCACAAAGCGACTCCGGAGGAGCGAACTTGCGCCGGGCAAGAAAGAAAAGCCCGATAGATAAGAAACGCGTCTTCTTCGCGCGACAGGCGAACGCGATGAGGGTCTTTACGGGTGTTTTCTTTTGGGCGGAAATCACCGCCGCCGAAAAGGAGCAACGCACACGCTCGGTGGTTCACAAAAAACTACGAAATTACAAGAGCTTCACAACGATGCTCCAAATATTGAGCGAACTATAAAAGGCTCTTCCTAAAAGCTTCAGGATTTGTTGAAACGGAAGCGCGCAATTATGGAAGTTTCCGAGCACGTAATGTGGTTACATTGTTCCGCTTTTACGTTTCTCAAGCGTGAAAGAATTTTAAATATAGTTTCGCACGCTCGAATAGTTTATTTTTTTGTAGTAGCCGATACAATTTTATAAATAACCGCACCAATAACTAGGTAATTATTACTAATGTTACTGTGTCATCTTTGCTTCATTTCCATTCGCAGTCGACAAAAGAAATCCGTCCGTCTAATTAGGTATGCAAACGCGCAGCGGGAAAGAAACTTGTCTCACGGAAAATCCGGTTTTCCTTCCAGGCGCGCGAAGAGCGCGCGCATACAAAAAAAAGACACGAGAATAAGTCTTCTCACGCAAGAAAGGAGAGATAGCAATTTCCACGCACGCCACGAAATCGTCTTATAATAACACACGGAAGGGATTTTTCCTTTCCCTTCTCTTTGAGCCGTTTCTTCATCACGTCAGCGTAAATGACACGGAAGATTTCTTTCCCCCTCGCGCGCGTTCGAAGTTACTGCGTGCGAAGGATAAAAGAAATCGCGTCATCGACGTACGGCGAGATTATAATAGTCATTAGGTTATTTCGAATGTTACACGAACGAAGACGAGAAAGCGAGAGTAAAGAGAAAGAAGAAGAGAAAGAAGGGGGAGACGAAGGGAGATTTCTTCGGATGGACCACGGTTTTTTGTGTCCCCCGGGGGTTTACAGCATCGACCGAGGCACTTGTTACGGCGCGGTGGATGCACGTGTTCTAATGGATATGCCGGACGTGGACGAAAAAAAAAAGTGGCTTCTCTAGGCGTAGGTTATATAGCGCGGAAGAATATCTCTAGGAGTCTCGACTCCGAAGGATGGACGAGATAGATGATGAGCTTGAGGCACGCAGGGCCGCACTTTATTTAATCACCGATCCCAAAGAAACTCATTTATAAAATCAAAATCTCGGAAACGCGGAGATTACATCATAAATTTTTTCTCCAGAAGCGAAGCTTCAGAGAAATGAGTATTTTTCAACTTCGTTGAAATTACGCGGTAAATCAATCTTCATCTTTAGACAGAAAAAAATCGCCGAAAAAATCTATATATTAAAATTTGTTATAAAAATTATTTTCAAAAAACACCTCTTAAAACTCTTGATATAAATAATACGTTTGTAGTAAATAAAAAACAGAAAATATGCTCAGCGAAAAAATAGCCGTGACAATTACGACGGTCACACAATGGAGTTTGCAGAGAAGAAGACAAGGCTGCAGCCCTGCAAGAACAACGCTATCTGACGCAGGAATCTTGGAAGGACCCATATTCCGGGACCCGTTTTTCTCTTTCTCTTTCCCCCGTACTTCTCGCTCTCTCGCCTTCTTGGCCGCTATGACTCACCCTTGCACGTGTTCAATTTCAGCCCCTTTGAAAGCTCGTTTCTTATCCTCGCTGCCGGACTCGAATAAGGTCCTTTCTCGACCAAACCGCTCCGCCCACAGGACCCTTCGCGCTTGAGAAAAGAATCGAAGACCCCGGCCAAAGAGACCTATCAAACTGCTTCTCCGTATATATACGTAAAAAAGACTCACAAAGACGAAGGGGATGCGCTGTCGGCGGCGACGGTTGTCGTCTCATCCTCGCGAAAAGTCATTGTCGCCCGTGACGTTCGAACGATCATTTTCGAATAATTGTTATCGTACATTGACGCGATTCGGGGGCGAGGCCAGACGGCGCGGCAGCTCTCGAAGAGCATCATTCGTATCGACGACGAGAGAATCGACGTCGGGCGTTTTGTGGGCCCGATACTCAATAGATGCCAATTTCTAATAAATCGGCCGAAACGAAATTACTCGTCGTCGCGTTGTGCGTCAGAAATTGATAAACGATGTTTGAGAAATAAATCAAAGTTACGTTCTCGTTAATTTATAAGACATTGAATTTGTTTGAATTGCTCGACCCTTTAATTTAAGTACAAATATTTTTACTTGTAAATAGCGTTACGATATAACATAATGTAAATTCTATATATTCTCAGTGAAATTCAAAACTATTAAAGATGGAGAATTGTATCTGTCCGATTTATGCTTTTTGAGTCCGTCGGATTTACGAGCACGTGCATTTGCAATATCATTGAAAATCTGCGTCCGGTCCCGGTGAATAAAATTGATGAGACTACTCACACGCGCAAACGACGACACAGAGATTAAAAAAAAAAAAAAAAAAAAAAAAAAAAAAGTTCCGCGAGCGTCTCTTCTGAAGAAGAACGAATCGAATAGACAGGATACCACGATGACACGGTCCGCGCTAATCCCGCGATAGAAATCCCAAAGCTGCTACCGGTCATCCGCCGACGGTGTAGGACAGCGGCAGAAAAAGAAGAAGAGAAATGTATAATTTATAATGATAATCCTTTAAGAATGAATCTCCGTGCCCCGGAGGCAGATTCACGGTCCTGCGGGCCTCAATGCGAGCCTCCCCTTCCGACACTTCTCTTTCAAAAACTCTCCCCCGCTCAATTTTTTTTTCTCTCCTTTACCCCGGACGAGTGAATCGCGCGGATCAATCGAGCGTGCCGCAGTTTCGTCAGGATCTTGTGTTTACATAGGTGCAGAACTCGCAAGGAACAGCTGTTTATTTAGGGGCATAATGGCGACTCGTAAATGGAAACACATCCTTCCGAGCTGTATTTCTTGACGCGGAATGTCGGAAAAAGTTTTCTAGAAACCTCGAAGGGTCAATACCCGCCGAAGGAAGGAATATCGTAGTCCTCCAAGAAGTTTGTTGAGACTCTCGAAATTCGTATACCGAGCATACATACGCTAAGTTTGATATTAGGATCCTCGTGTTGATCTAACGAGTTCATCGTATAAGCACACTGACGTCTGTGTCGAAATTAGGACCGATTTCGATTTAGATGTAAAAAGTATAAAAGAAAGTCAAGTCGATAAGAATGTGTAAACGCATTTTTAGTAATTGTAAAATTAAAATAGTTTTCTCCTACTTTATAACAAAGATAAGCATATTTAAAAAAAATACGTGTTACGAGTCACAGAGCAAGTTTTACTTTTACAGAAGACGTTCTGCGAATTTTAAAAGGAAAATGTTGAAAAAGAAGATCTGAAAATTGGCCTTCAGCATTGTGCGGAAGCAGCGAGTGAGAATTTCGGGGATGTTTTGAACGAAACTTATGCGTTACAGTTGTCTGCAACTATATGAATCCTTCCTCTTTCTATAGTGCATCCAGGATGACGAAATTCGCCATTGAAAGCTACGTGTTAGAGCATCCCGCGAGAGAGTTAGACGTGTCTCCTTTTGAAGGAGCTCTTTCTCTTCAGAACGCACCATCCACCCACGTTAGATTCGCTTTTCAAACGTCGCGGCAGGTCCTCGCACACACTCACACATCCGATAGGATCGTTCTCCATCGCGCGGGACGAGACCCAAAACTGATCCCGCGCGGAAGATCGTGCAAGTTCGAACAAGTTTCGCCTTCTGCTGCTGAAGAAACTCGGTCAAAAAGCGCACTCGCAGGTTCGAACCTGCAACCTGCGGGTGATTCACCGTGGCCGCTGCAAGTATTTCTAGTTTATGTGTAACGCAACGCGTTACACAAAAACCGAATCTTTTCTTCGTCTTGAACAGAAATCTTTTCGTTTCGATCGAAATAGCGAAGCGCGTCGGGAGACTTTATCCGGAGAC